>WUQG02383114.1:0-45139 GCA_011317285.2 Androctonus mauritanicus | reverse complement strand
ATAAAATTTATTGTTTAATTTCATTAAAATATTATTTTAAAATAATTTTAATACAAGAGTTGTTTAACGAAATCGGCTGTTATCTTTAACCAACGATTTATATACATACAGAAACAGTTAAATTATCGCAAGTAAAATATCGTATCGTTCGATATATCGGCGTCCAAAAAATATCGGAATATCGGGACGAGTATATCGGCGATACACGATATATCGTATCGTATCGTCCCAACTCTAGCGTGCCGTGCTTCCATCTTGGATGATTCAATTCCAGGATACCGTAACTTTATTTTTTTCAGAAGGAATCCGGATCTGGTTCGTTGAATCCATCTTCCATCTGATGACTGATTCTACCAAGGATGTGGGCATGGAATTGCCTGCCTCTTAGTATCCACCGGGTGAAAAGTGGTGTTATATACCATAACTCGATGTATACCACATAGAGAAAAAAAGGATTGAACTAATTTGGTGATTCGTGTTGACTAATGAATCATGCCAATTCTGTGATTCGTACCGAATCGATAATTCGTTTTAGCTCAAAGCATTCGAAATATTAAAATGTTTGATTGGAATCGAAATATTTGCAAATTTGCAAAGAGTAAATGATTTAATGAATAATTACTTTAACTTTTGAAATGAATCAGTTAAAACAGCTCAAAGGATTTGATAAATGAATAAATTTTGTATATTATTTCATGTGATTATATAATAATAATGTTTCATATTTGTTAAAAGAGCTGAGAAACCCTTCCGTTTTTAGTTGTATTATTCATATGATGACACTTTTGATTTCTAATGTTTGAAAGTTTATTCGTGGTGTTCAGGCTCCATTTATTGATACACACATGCACACACAACAGTCTGGCTGATCCCTCCAAAGATATGCCAGCTCGTAATAGGTTCTAAAATGAATCTCGTTATTTAAGAATTGGCAATAATTGGAAAATATTAAAAAACAAAAAATTTTTATCAATAAAAATTCATCTAATATAATTATTCAAATTAAAACAAAATATGTAATTTAGTAGCTAATAATTTTTAAACAAATAGTGATATCAGCAATTGAAGTGAATCAAAAAGTGATCGATTTGTTTTCACAAATGAATCATGATCCATTCAATTCACTTACTTGTTATTTAATTGATCATTCTGATTGAATCACTCCATCACTAATCCAATGTAAAAGCAGTTTGATTTCAAGAGACGAAGTGATCATTTGTTTGAAATAAAATTTAGTAAATGTTTAAGGATATAGATCACACTGTAGTATATATGCAGTATTAATAGTGGCGGTTCGTGACTTGAAATCGTGGGGTGCTGAAACTTTCGAAATATGCTTATATAGTGTATACGTATTTGGATAAAATAATAAATTATGATAAAAATTAAAAAAAAATTAAAATTAAAAAATGTTGCTTATTGTCGATAAAATTATGCAGTTTAATATAATTTAAAATGTTATATTTTTAAACGGGATAAACACTACGAACACGCTATTACTGGCGCAATCTGCATATAAACAACGGTGGAACTGCGTGACGGACAGTGCCGCGTTACGCTAATAGCTTGCATCCACGTATGTCATTATGACATAAATATGCTTGTGCAAGCATGCGCGAGTAGTAATAAGGCACTGTGGTAAACAGTGCCAATAGCATCCTTCTAAGTGCTACAAGACATATTTTTATTATTTTATACAAAATAAGAGAATTGTATAGTATTGTTGATGATAAAATTAAATATTACAAGCAAATGTAAATAAATTAATAAATATATTTATATATCGAGAAAAATTATGGGATGCTGCAGTTCTGCAATGCCTATGCACAAACTGCCCCTGAGTATTAATAGTAAATTTTATTATATTACAAATTGTCTTGTTAAGTTAGAATAAATTAAGACGGAGCAATCGAATCGAAATCCAGTTGTCGTATTTTAGTGGCACACAAATTCTAAAATAACGATTTAAGGATGGCTTTCGTATTTATGCCTCTATGTTTTAGTGTTCGTATCTAAGGATATCTTTTACCTGCTCTATGAAACATCGATTCCAGTCAGGCAAACGATAAATAATTTAATATGATTTTGAAAAATCTCTTCTTTTTAATATTTATTGATTATCACATTTCAGTAAAGTGTTATCAAAATCTGATAAATTATGTTTAAACTTATTTAAAATATTACTGTATATTATTGAACTGAAAATATTTAAAAACTATAGCACTTCTGATATTTTATAATGGTTAAATGTATCAGAATAAGCAAGCAATTCCAAAAAGAACTAAAATCTCCTACTTTCGGAATGTGTCCTTTGTTTTTCTTTCATTATAGCATTTGGAATCCATTGATTGTTCGTGCCTAATTTTAACGGTGACTTAACTAGCGTAGCTATCATAATGACGTCAGCCTCGCGAGAACGTAATGTCATTTTGACGTCACAATTATCGTTATTTGTGACATCATTCGTTGTGACATCACTTTAATATGGCTGTAACATTATTGTGATAAATATTAGAGAGTTTCCGCACGGCTATGACTCAGCTCCATCGATGACTAAACGAAAAAATCCTATCGTTTTGAAAAGTTATCAGCAACTCAAGATTCATAGCAACTCAAGATTAGTTCGAACCGCCGACATCAGATACTGTATTATCGTAAATTCTCTCTATTCCCATAAATTTTCTCGATTCTCTTAAATTATTTCTATTTTATCCTCAATTATTTCTAATGAAGATAATCTGTTATATTAATAGTGATTGCCGTATTGAATTTCATAAAAATCTATCAAGCAATTCAAAAGTTAAGGAAAACGTAAAGCAACTGCCAGACAATATACGGGATTAAAATAGTTTGGCGTCAAGGTCATCTTCAATACCATGACTTTATTAAAGTTCATAAAAATCAACCAATTGGTTCAAAACTTAAACTTGCCAGAGACATAAACTCACAGACAAGCAAATAGCATGAAAAGGAAAGTGAGATTAACCTCATTTTTTTTCTTCATGCTATTTGCTTATTTTTTACAGAAGAAAGTGAAGTTTTAACTTAATTTTTGTAATGATAATTTTTATTTCATGTCTGGAATATCTGAATCAGAATGAAATTATAATAGGTCGAAATTATTATAGATTTATTAATAAGTTTTTACATTAAAGGATGTCCCAATAATCTGGAATCATAGTGAGTTTTTTTCATTTTCTTCTGTTTTCAGGTAGATTGATGATCTGTATACCTAGCATCCAAAATCAGACATGTTTATCAGTAAATTGATCCTGCCATCATCAACTGATTGTTAATTGAATGGTAGCATCGGCTGGATCTGTGTGTTACGAATAACGAACGAGGGTCATTTCGAATTGTTCTATAAAACTTCCTACGATTCCAGCCCTTGGGACACCCTGTAAACCGAAAACTGATAGTAAATATTTTACAAACAAACATATGTTAAAATATAATAAGTATATGCAAAGTAAGAATATGATCAATTTTGAGATGCAATCTTCTTTCTACAAGTTCTTTAATACAATGCGACAACCAATATGCATAAATTTTTTTTTTTGCGTAAAGAACTGAATCTTTAACTCTCCAACAAGCAAAAAACTATCTCACTATTGAGCAGCATCGTCTTTTGATCTATGATTAGTTATATCATAAATATATTAAACTTTAACAATATGTCATTACTGGCTTTAACATTCAAAATAGAATTTAAAAATATTTTAAAACAGAATTTCATTCTATACATCAATATAATAGGAGTTCAAGATTACATCGTAATTCTTATTCTATAAAATTATATAAATAAAACTTCTTATAAAAACGTAAATATTTTAAAAATTTATTAAGATAGATATTAGAACAATAGAAAAAAATGATTTTTAAAAGTTATTTTGAATCTAAAAAGCAAAGTTTTGATTCAGTTATTGTTTTAATAATTTTTTTTTAATTTATAATAAAAGAGCATTTCAAAATTTTAAGAATACAGTTTCCAACATAATTGAAGTTAAAGCTTTATTTTTTTTATATAAAAATTAATATTTTTAAGTATAAAAACATTATTTAGGAAATAAGTTTTTTAATAATTATTGTGATTATGATATGTAAATTAATTCATTATATTCTTATATTTATTTTTAAAAATTACTTAATGAATTCTTATACAAAAATTATTATTTACAGTTATAAAATGTTAATTAGCATTTTATCTGGGTAGCAGATAGAAAAAATCCAGCACTGTTCCTATGACTATCTGTATGGAACAATAAAGTTAGCTCATCTTCCAAAAATTCGTAAGTACCTAAATATTAAAAAACAATTAATTCAATTAATTTTTCAATCAAAAATATATTTTTTGAAATTATGTTTAGCATCCTTACGAATTGAATCATATGCTAATTTTCCACAAAGTTTTATTTCTCCTATTTGAAAGTAATCTTTCTTACAATCTATCGATTCTTCTAAATCGAAAATATAGTATTTAATTTCAAGAGCACATACATCATAGGAGAATTTCTTCACCAAGTATTTGCAATCCAAATTAGATTTGTATGTGCCACTCTGATAACCTGGGCTGACAATCTGGAATGTTTCGCTTGTATATGTTCCACCACAATCTAAAAATTTTCATAAAACGACGTTTAATTGTTTTATAATTTAGAATATTGCATAGTAAACAAAGCACATTTATACCGTCTGACGTTGCCTTTTCACATCCTTCTGTGATTTGACTGACTTCAATGCGAAATCCTGTTCGTTCTCTATAAGCATCGGTGGAGAATCTCAAATTAATATCGTTCTTGTCCTGAGGAAATCCCACCACAACTGTAATAAATTACAAAAAAAAAAAAATCAATAGTTATTGAACTGAATTATAACATTCAGAATATGAAATGGTAACATATTTCAATTCACCATTTTCTCCTTTTCTGTTTCCACAATAACGGGTCCCTTGTATTTCTAAATAATCTTCTACACAAGTTGCGTCATTTTCTGAACCAACAATAAAGTCAGTGAAATGTAGGTTAGCCTGACAAACCGCACTGCTGTATTTGATAATTTGGTAGTAACAGTCTGTTTCCGGATTATAAGGTAAAGGATAATTATCGCTTTTAAAAGTACCAGTTGCCTCTGTTATAGTAGAACATATCTTTGGATCCTCTGAAAATATTTTTTAAAATTATATTTGTAATATATTTTTAAAAGTCTAAATTGATTACTGAAATTCTAAAAAAAATTATAAAAAACTCACCTACGGGTCTATAACAAGAATTTGCTAGTTGAACCATTTTTATTTGAAAGCCAGATCTTGTAGTTTGGCTATCAGATTTGAATACTAAATCCAATGTGTCAGAACCAACAGGGAAAGTAATAGCTATAAAATTTAAAGAAAAATTATATAGAATATACTGTATATTATAAATCTTATATTTCAACTTAATAGATTTTTTACTTTTAATGGCAGGTTTTTTCGCTCCACAGAATCTTTCTCCAGTCGAAACTATTTCTAAGTAATCAGCAACACAGCCCGAACTGTGCTCAATATCAAAATCAAGGAATTCCAAACTTACTCTGCATGTAGTTAAAGAAAAACTATGTATTTTATAAACACATTTAACATTCCTTGGATAATCGGAGGGATAACCGGGAGAAGTAATTATCTCCGTTTCAGATTTGATTGACTGATCACATGATGCTGAAAACAAATTATATAAATTAATCTTATTATATACTTTCTGAAAAGCTATTGTTTCTCAACTTACACGGTTTAGGCGGCTTTTTGCAAGAATTTGGTAACTGTCGAACATCTATGTCGAAACCTCTTCCACTACCGGCTCTGTTAGTGATGAAATAAAAAACGAGAGTTTGACTATGTTCGTCTGGATATTCTACTGTCTCTGAAAAATAATTAACATATACTTCAATATAATAAGATAATTGCGAGGACGAATAATAATTTCTATCTGAAATTAAAAAATATAAATTCAAAACTCACACAGACAAAATTTTTAATCAAGAATGTTTCTGACATTCTTCAATTTATATAAAACATTTAATTTTTAAACAATCACAACATTCTATTCTAATGAAAATTTTATAGTGTTCATTACACTTGAAATTTAAAAGCATTAGTTGATTAAATATTTTATCTGCCTGAGAGGTTCAGAGCTTATTTTTAATGTTTAATTTTTCTAATGGAAAATTTTTATATTAGCATGAAAATACATTATAAACTACAAAATAATAAATATTTTCATAATATAATATTCATATTTTCATAATTTATAATAAGTAGATTAATATACTAACTCGTTTGTATGTAAGAACCACATATTCTAGAACGATCAGGCAATTCTAAATAATCCTGGACACAATTGATGCTATATGATACATCAAAAATACGGAACAACAACTGTACTTTGCATGTTGAGTAATCTGGTCTGTGAATTGTATATCTGCATCTAAGAGATGGACCATATCTTCTGGGATAACCAGGAGATGTCATTCTTCCATAAGGACCACGAATTTCATAACTGCAATCTAAGAATAGATATATCGTGAAATTTATTAAGTAAATATTTTAAATGAAATTAAGTTATATAACGTACCTTTTGGACTAGTCGGACATGAATTAGGTTTCTGCAGAACTCTAATATCAAATCCCCTTCCAGAACTGTATGCATTGCTAGAAAATCTCAATATGAGACTCTTTTCTCCTCCATCATATTTTATCTGTCCTTCAATTTAAAAAATAAATATATCAGTTACCTAATTATTTAAGCCTCTACGTTTTAATATGTAAGCATCTTACTTGTTCCAGAAATTCTTCCACATAATCTAGTTTTATCAGGAAGTTCCAAATAATCTCGGGAACAAATCGATCCAGCATATTCGACATCAAACAGTTTAAATTCAAGTTCGACAATGCATACGTTGTTATTCGGACGCTTAATTGTATACATGCAATATTCGTTAGCTCCATAATAAGCAGGAAAGTTGGGTGACGTGAATCTTCCTGTAAAACCAACGACTTCTTGATCGCAGCGACCTGAAATATAGATTTTCTAATATTACATACTCCATTTGATAGGTAACATTTAAGATCTGGATAATTACCTGATGGAGGAGGAGGAGGAGGCGGAGGTGGTGGATATCCTCCACAAGAATCTGGAATCTGTGCCACTTCGATATCAAAACCTCGACCAGATCCATAATAATCACTCATAAATTTCAATGTTAGAATATCGATTCCATGGGGAAATTCGAAAATTTCTAGAAAATGTTCAAAATAAAAAATTATTCTTAATTATATTTCTACTTTTATATAGGAAAACTTACTTCTGGGTGCATAATGGCCACATAATCGACTTCGATCCGGTAGTTCTAAGAAATCTTTAGTACAACTGTTACCACTTGGTTCTATATGAAAAGTTTTAAATATTAACTGAATTTTGCATACTCTATAATTTGCACGGCGGATAGTATATTTGCAAAGTTGACCAGGAGGATAGCCACTAGGAAAATTTGGACTTGTTATTCGACCTCTATATGTGTCTATGAATTGATCGCAATCATCGGTTTTACCTAGAAGCAATGATAAATTGAAGATAAATATGCTGATAATTTATACTTAAATAAAAGTTGAATAAATACCAATTGGTTTATTTCCATTTGGAGGACCCGGTCTATGCCCACCACCAGGACCAACAGGCCTATGTCCACTACCAGGTCCAACAGGCTTATGTCCATCAGACGGATTAGGATAAGTTGGTTTATGTATATCATAACAGGAATCTTTCTTTTGTTTTAGGTGGAGCATGAAGCCTTTAAATGTTAAATCTGAATCGCTTTGAAACCGTAAAGTAATTGTATTGATTCCAGGAGGAAAATATAAGATTTCTGTGAACAAAACATCTTTTAATTTTTTAAAGTTATAAATAAAGGAATATTTAACTAAATATTTACTTTTTGTCCCAGTTGCTAATGATCCGCATAATCTCTGAGTTTGGCGACCATCTTGGATCTCTAGATAATCTTTGAAACATCCTTCTCCATCTTGTAAATCGAAATCGATTACTGTCAATTCTACTTTGCATATATCGCTAGATACACGCTCGATGACATAAATACAAGTACGATAATTATCATAGTCAGAAGGATAATTAGGAGTGTATATCCATCCTTCAAGTGTTTTGACAGTAACGTCACACTGTGTTGCTGTTAAAATTATTGATAAATTTCAAATTCGTATAATTTGTTAAAACTAGTCTACTATAATATTTCAAATTACTTACCACTTCTCTTCAATAGTTTCTCCTCCTGAAAGTTTAAATAATTATAACAATTTTAATAGAAAAAAATTTTTTTTATTTAAATTTATCCTATTTTCTGAAAGTGAGACTTATACTATAATCACGTTGTCAATCTGTGAATTCTTACTTTTTAAGCTCACAGATTTTCATGAAATTTTATAGACATGTTCTATCACTAGAAAGGATTTCAAAACCTTATTTTTTAATTCTATAGCTGAAATTATTCTAAAATGGCAGATATTAAAACTTTAGAGATAAGCTAATCCTCGTATAACACGTTACTTCTACAACACGGTTTTTACTTGATACATTTAGAAAATTACATTCACTCTTCTACAACACAAAAATTTTCATTAATTTTTATAAATCCACACTGCGGATACATAAATATATAAAACATAAAATGCAATCATTGGGAAATACTTTGCTAAAATTAGTCATAAACGCAGTTTCGCTAGTTTTCTGTGAGAGATACGATATACAGTCTATTTTCGATTTCGATTTGAAACTGAGTTAATTGTTGACCATTGAATATTTTGTATTCCAAACGTTAGTTCTTTGATAAAACGTAAGTTTTTATTCTTCAATCGAGGAATGTGAAATAAAAAAAAGCTTTTTTATTCACAAAATTTTTTTGATATGTGTATCGATAGGTATATATTAAGGAACGATTGTTTTGTAGCCGGTTACATTCGGATTTTGTAAAGAGAGCAGAAAATACACAAACTTTAAATGCAGAAAAAAGTTAAAAAAGTGAAGTTGATATTGTTAAAAGTTCTCGTTTTAACTGAACAGCAGTAAGGAAGATACACTGTAATTATTAAATGAATGTTACATAGGCTATATACTTTTTTCTTTATGTTTTATGTATATTGTTTATTGCGGGGTTTTACGTATTCAGGGTGTACAGGAACGAGGTGGACAAACTTATAGGGGAGGGAAAAGGGCTCAAAAGAAGCCATTTTTGTCTAGTCAACAGGGTGTCTAAAGTGCTTTGTTTCCGAGTTATAAGATGTGAAAGAAGCATCTAAAATTGTATTTTTTGCGTTATTTAAATAAAACGGATTTTTGAGCACCTTTTGTAAATAAACGTGCTAATTTGTTATTTTCTGTTGTTTTTCTTTATGTTTTTACACCACCATAAGTACTAAATCGCCTACATTTGTCTTACGTTTTGTCAAACATTATCGCATGTCAGCTTTTCTGTAAGGCAATTAGTTGTGCAGAGAAGTAGCTTGTAAGGCAATTCTGAAACACATTTAGTCGATTATCTCGAAAATAGTGCATCCTATCAAGGTGCATGCAGAGAACCTTTTATGTATGATTTTTAATGCTCTTGAAGAATACGATCTCAAATTTTTGGAAATTGCAAAGCATCCATCTTTTTTGAGGTAAAATCCTCTCTCGAACCCTCATATCTCCATCCCCACAGTCGCTATCACAACGATCCATATGCCAAGTTATTGCAATCTTCCCTGTGCCAAATATCATAAAAAATAAAAAACCGTTTTCTTTAAATAACGCAAAAAATACAATTTTGGATGCCCCTTTCACATCTTATAACTCGGAAACAAAGCATTTCAGACTAGACAAAAATGGCTTCTTTTGATCTCTTCTATCTCCCTTATAAGTTTGTCCATGTCGTTCCGGAACACCCTGTATATATTTTCTTTATGTTTCGTATTATTAATATTCTTAATAAAATTAAATTTCTTATGTAGAATTAAAGAAAGTTATTTATTTTTAATCGATTTTGGAATGCAACTCCCTTTTTTGTATTGGCATAAGGTCTCATATAACACGGTTTCACATAATACGGTGTTTTAGGAATTTAGCTACCATGTTATATGAGGGTTAACCGTACTCTCTTAATATATTTTGAATTTTATTAAAAATCATTAATTAACGAATTTTTATAAAGTCTAACAAGAGCCATAGAAATGATCTTCGTGATGTTACTTAATCTTTAATTCCTTATACTTAATCCTTTAGTTTCAGTCATTTAAAATAGTGATCATTCAAACATCTGAGATTTATCCATAATAATTTTTGAGCTATTTGATTATTTTATTGAAATTCGATAATCTTATCAGATCAACCCAAGAATTATTCATTTAAAAAAATGGCGGACAGATTTCCCTTTATTGTAGTTGATATGGACCTGAGTTTGAACTATGAAATAGTCCAACTTTAAGTCTTTCTCTAGCTTAATGATTATACCATATTTTAATTCGAATCTTTAATGATTCCAAAATAGCGGACACAATCAAAAATTAGGCGATTAGTTTTTATATTAAAGCATAAAACTAATTGCTAATTTGAATTTTCAAATGTTTTCAAATAAAAACAATATGTTTTCTAAAAAGTAATAATCAGTCATTCAGTTTTTAGTGTTTATGTGTTATGTAGATGAGAAATATTGAGGCAGAAGAATTGAATTACTAAGATTCATGCAGTCATGGATGAATAAATCAAGCAATAAATATCCATTTCCAGAAAAAAAAAAAATATATCCTATATTACATCGCAATCATAAAAATCGACGTTTTACATTAAAATTTTTTAACTGAAATGTTTTATAGAGAATACATAGCTCGTGTTATATATAAAAATGACATTACTGATTGACTGTATATATGCAACAATAGGTTTTTCCGTAAAGGAACTTACTGAATCAAATTTAAAACAAAGTTCCGTAACAAAAGAAAATGGCGATATCCTCGAACGAATCTCAGTAGGCGGATACCCAAACGCTTGTTGACAGAAAGACATTCTTGCGACATGGTGATGGCTCGTGTCATGGAAAAGGCAAACGAAATGAAAAGAAAGTATGACACTCTGATATCGAGGACATGTTCTCACAACCATGACAAACAATCGCTACTGTATATAACGGAGACGCCCATCTTATGTGCAAACTTTTACTTGAATTTTTGCTTATCTTGGGCGTCGTTTCCTACGAAAAAATATTACAGATACTTAAAATTAGCTTTAGGGGAGTTGTAGGAAAAATCTTTAAATGTCGGAATTAACTTTCGAAGTTATCAAAAAAATAGAAATGGCAATACTGTTTCAGGAATGCAGTTTGCGTCATTGTTTCCCAATTTCAAAATAAATGGCGGAGAAATACTTAATTGTCAAATGGGTTCTATTCTTTAAAGATAATTTTTATATTAACCAATTATAATTTTGTTTTATGATTTTTAGATTGATGTTAATCGAAAGTAAAGAAATAAAAAATAAACCTTTCATAATTTATATGATTTATTAATTCGTCATATTGAAGAATTAAATAAATTAATTAATGCGCATAAAGATTTCTATATTATTGGTAAAAAATAAAAGAGAAAAATATAAATAAACAGTAATTATTTTGACAGAAAATAAATTATTTTATTATACGAAAGTTAAGGAAATTTTGTCATTTATTTTTTTAGTTTTTAATAGTATTTTTCTGAATCCTTTGTTGTTTTTTATTTCTTTATAATTATTTTTGTCTATTTATGTTTGGTTATTATGAAAAATCAAGAAACAATATACATATATATTATAATTTAGTATGTATTTTTGAATCTTATTATCCAAACTATTTAATACGTGATTATTCAGAAATTTAACCTTTTTAAACAAACTGATTACAGTTGCCTCTTATGGAAACGGAAACCAACTATCTGTATACATAAATTTAACATTAAAAATAGATTATATTCGTTTAAATTTATGCATAATATTAATTCAAAGTGTTAGCATTTTTAATTATAATCAAAAAAATCTTTCAAGCAGATGAATATAATTAGTTTGGATTTATACGAATATATTGATACAGGTGAACCTTTTGAGTGTGTTAACAATGCCTGTTCTATATTATTGTCTTTCTCTTTAAAGGTTTATCATATCAATGAGATAATTATTAGAAGACGATCGAAGAAGAATGGCCCTCATCTTTATTCAAGATAAACTGGTGACACATGACTGATCTGCGAACAATACGTAAGTCAAGGTTATGTATAATAATATTGTTTTTTTCTCGATACTTTTCAATTCTGATGTTTTCCTTATATTCAGATTTATATCAAGTTTTTCAATTATCTTGTAATATTTTACCAAAAATCGCAAATATTGTATTCTAAAATTAAACCTGACGACTAAAAGTATCTATTCTGAACCCGAAAAATTAATTCAAATGACAGATTTCATTATTATTTCACCAAAAACATAAATTTTACATGACCTTGATCATTGTTTCTCATCTTAATAGAAGTTAATGTGCTCAATAGACAGTAAACACAACAAAAATTTATCCTGTATTTTCCTGGAAAGTATATTTTTTAGTCGATTAATATTATTGTTATAAAACTCATTTAAATAGCAATAAATTGAATATTAGTTTATAATTTTCTATTGTTTTAGCTACAAAATACATATACTGTTATCATCATTATTATTCAAGGAAAAGGATTTTATCACCGAGCCATTATTATATTTTTATTGCATAAACATCTTTTTAAAAATTTTATAAGTACTGTACTGTTAAATATATTTTTCCTATATTATGCAAATTAAAATTTTTTAAAAAACATACCGGAAATAAAACTCTGATAATTGGCTTCCATACAGTATCTTGACTTGATGCATAATTAGTTAAAAGTGTCAGAGCGAACATCACAGAAAACATCTTCAAAGAAATCTAACTTCTTAGTAAAAAGCACGTAATAAGCATGCGTGACGTTTAAATATAAATCCACGAAGTGACGTCACCGGCCACCTATAGGTCTGAAAGTTGATATTGTAGGTGTTTCAATTGTTGATTATATGGGAGGATTGGCAAAATTTAAAAATGGGGTCGACCATTCATCTTGTAAAAGAAATATTATTTATTTTGATTAATTCGAAAAATTAGACTGAAAAATATATATGTTTTATCTAAATGAATGGAAAAATTAATAATTTATTCTGAATAATTTTTTTTAATATATGCTTAATATAAATTATAAAAATGATGCAAACATGTCTTCAAATCTAAGTATTTCAGTAAAGTATTGTGTCTTAATATCCTGAAGCTAAATAAATACAAATTATATTTAGTTATCACGTTTTTAAGATTTTTAATGATCTTACTTCACAGAATTTTTGTGATATTTACTCTCTAAACCTGTTTTACAATTAAAAGGAAGAAATCACAATTTAATTTCAAAATTCCTATTTGCTTTCAAGAAAGCCATATTAAATAATATTTCTAAAGTTTATTTATTTGTTATTAAGAAACGAAAGAATAGAAAATTTTGATTTATAGAATTGGTGTAAGGACTGTTGCAATAGGAAATACAGATCAGAGATTTTCTACAAGGTCTCATCCATAGAATGTTACTGATCCAAAACGACCTTGAAGTAATTCCTTCTTATTCAAAAGGGTGATTTTAAGTAACTTGATCTAAACATATGAAAATATGTGAATTTAACCCGCAGCTAAATATTAAACAGATCTTTTAATGCCTTTTGAATAATAGGAGAGATCATCACTTCAAGTTACAAAACTTGCTAAATTATACATAGTTTGATATCTAGGTAATTTAAGAATTTAAGTTTGTTCTTTGTTAGTAATGCAGATAATAAGGATAAGAATAATCTTTTATGTTATATACATTCACACTTTTAAGTGTGAATTTATATAATGAAGAGAACCATATGAAGAAAGGAACGTTATTATTTGGAAGAACAAAGAAAAATAGGAACGATGATTATCAACGAATAATATTTTCTCAAATAACCTTTGAGTATAAAGCAAGAATAGTTTCTTTTAAGTAAAAATTAAAATGAACTTGAGTAATTATTCATAAAATTACATGCTGTTTAATCCAGAGAATTTATGCAATGATTTTGAGCAATTTATATCCATTCTTTCTCAAAATATTACCTTAAGAACGGTTTAAGGTATAACTAAGTACAGATATAAAAGTAATATTTACAGTATATTCTAATCTTTACTTCAAATTATTTTTGAAATTTCAATTTCGAGTATTTTTCTCCCTTTATCCTATAAGATAATGATTTTATTACGTAATATCTTGGTAACAATTGAAAAATTATACAAGTTTCCAATATTCAAACTCACAGATGCATTAACCACACGCAATTCATGCATTGAAATCTATTACCGAAAAATTACATTAGTTTTTTTCTGATAGCAATATACAGTATTTTAGATTTTAAAAAATTTCTTTAGATTTGGATTTATGATATATTTTTTCTAGTTTCCGTAAATATTATAAAATCTATTTGAAAGTTTTAGAAAATGTAACATAAACGGTAATCGATCGTACAAGTTTTATTGAAAGCAACTAGAATTCTTCTTAAAGACGTACTTTAATTTTTATATTACAATGTATGTTCACTCAAAATGCATAATCATTCATAATCATTCATATAATGCATAATCATTCATATAAGACTGTTTATAATTAGATTCCATAGGAGATTCATAATGAAATTTACTTCACTGTGTAAAGAATAAATCAAATATTCAAATAATCATTATTTAACACTTAAGAATAATTTTTTTTTTATAAAATAGCTGAATCACATGAGTCGCTCAGAAGCCAATGCGGTTAAGCCCATTTTTTGATATTTACTGATTTTTGTAAATTTTAATGGAATAAATAATAATCTTCTTAGTTATTAAAAGATTTACTCGTTGCTTCGTTTTTTGTAGGTCAGACAGCTCTTTTTTATAGGTTCTGATTATGTTGTATAATATTAACGTATTAAAAAATATTAATTTTCTCAATTATTGTTTTCTGGGCTTAACCGCATTGGCTTCTGAGCGACTCATATTACAGTGTAAACATTGCATAGCTTAATTTGAAATGAATCATATACTGCATTGCAGTGAAATTTGACTCATTTAGCTTCAGTTACATCAAAATGTAATCCACATAAGAATCATTATTTTAATATTCATACGTGTTTATTTTTATCACTGAAATTAATTTTTCATTTGCATTTTGTTTTTGCATTCAGAAAATTTTAATAAATATAAAGCACGGTTTCGAAGAAACTATATAATTTTGTGATCCAATGATTATAGTGAATCATTTCAATAAGTTATGAAAATTTATGTCATAAGAAACGCATATAAGTTTCTTTATGCTAAAGTTTAAAGCAATTTAAACTATATATATATATACTGTGTATAGCAGTAATATATTACAGTATAATATATAGTGTACAGGGTGTATGTACACTTTGATTTCGCAAAATTAATGTAATTTTAGACCATACCAATTTCCTGCTCCCTAAGTGCACTAATTTAAATAAAAATGATTGTTAGAGAAAGTTTGTGATGTGACAAAACAAATGAAATTATTTTAGTCTGTTCGCTGAACAGATTCTGAGAAGAACCGTGTTAAAATGAGTCAGCCCAAGTGGTCGCCTTCTAAACTTCTGAATTCTGTTTTATTCTATATTCCAGATTTTTTAGGAAAGATCGGGCTAAACCTGTTGAAACCCATCCTTCCATCTATTGACGAATCCAATCAAAAGGTGCTGTTGATCTCGTAATAGATTCGGAAATGGCCACCGTAATATCCAATATAAGATCTGGCAGAACATTTCAATCAACCAATCATCAACCAATTATAAAATACAGAAAGTGATAATATACAATATTGAGAAAACTACATTTTGAACTGATTCCTGATGAACTTCTAAGTTGGTAATTTAAAATGTTTCAAATCTCTATAAAAGGAAATTTGCAAAAATAAAACTTAAGTTTAAAAGAAACTGTTTATTTATTCCAGTAACTGATCAAACAATAATTATAAAAGGATATTTATCAAATTAATTCACCTATTTAAGTGAACTAATCAATCAAATAATGTTTCACTTTTAAAATGAAAAGTAAAATATTCAATATAATCACAACAACAAATGTTCAAATAAATGTCATTCAACTGCTAAACTATATTAGTGTATCGTAGAAGTTTTTTGCTACATTATTCAACATCATAACTATATGATACAGTATTAACTTTCGAACTGATTGATTGATTAATTCAAATATTCTGCCAGATCTTATATGGTTTATTACGGCGGAAATTTCCGCTTTTATTATGAAATCAATAGCAATTTTGATGCCAATAGATTGAAATTTAGGTTTAGCTCAGATCAATCTTGAAAAATCGAATCCAGAATAAAACGCGGTTTCTCAGATGGACGTTTAATATCCGCCCACTCGGCCAACTCATACTTTAATGCGATTTTTTTTACGATCTGTTCAGCAGACTTTAAAATAATTTCATCTGTTTTGTCACATCACAGAATTTCGTTAACAATCATTTTAATTAGCGGATCTAGGCAGCAGGAAATTGACAATCTAAAATTACATTAATTTTCCTATGGTGCGTAATCAAAGTGGGCATCCTGCATCAAAAACTTATTTATGGTATGTGTATTTTCACTTTTAATAGTATTCAAAGCATTATTATTAATTTAAATATGTAAGATTGTAAACAGTTAAATAACTATTAATAAACTTTCACAACAGAGAAACAATAAACTTTTAAAGCATATAAACACACAAATAGTCCAATTAATTATGTTAAAATTCAAAATGTTGCTAATTCTGGTTTTGTTGCTTATTTCTAATTGTTTAATATTTGAAAAAAAGGTTTTAACGGAACTGATAGAATATTTGGTAGTTTGTGAATGCTCTTTTTCAAATTGGAAAAGTAATGTGCAGTAATGTGATATTTTGTAAACATATCATGACAGATAACACTTGTAGAGGAATCTTGATCAATTTATCGATCGATCTACTAATCAAGACCGGTAGATTACAATATAAATAAGACTAGAAATTCTCATTCTGATACCACTAATCCCTGTAAAGAATTAAGTTGAGAACCAGTTTGTACCTCTCTTTTTCTTTGTTGGCTTGTTAGAAAAAACTGAAGTAAAAGTGAAGAACAGAAAAAGGATAAAAAGAGACAGCTCAACAATGTAAAATACAGAAGAATGAAAGGAGAACAAAGCAAAGACAGTCAAAAAACGGAGATAGATATTCAAATATCATAATTTTTTCTTACTTGTTATTTTTTAAAGTTAGAGGAGTCGAAAGGAAGTTGGCATGATATGTAATTATGATGTAGCAATATATAATATCATAATTTCATAAAATGACTTACGCAACAATTATGATTACTGTTATCTCACAGAACCGAAAATTTGATGAAATAAATAGCGTCAACATATCTTTATCGTTATGTTATTCTAAATTTATGAATTTGTTTTGAAAAATGTTTAAAATGTGTCAATCCCTAGATTTTCATCAAATGGAGGCAACGATGATTACTGTCCTCTTGCTTATGATGGCTTAGAGCAAACAATACGAAAACCAATTATCTTTTTTCCTTGTGTTATTTTGGTAATTTAAGAAATGAATACATTATAAATACAAATTATTAATAAATAAAAAGAATTATGCTTATACAGTGATTTACATAAAAATATTGGATGATTATTAGTGATTATTTGCATTTATAAATAATGTTTGCATTTTTAATTCACATACATAGTCTAGATGTCAGTTCCACGTTGCTTCTTGGAGTCTGTATCAATATTATATATATGAATGAAGTTCAGTTATTTAACTGAAAAATATGGGAATTGTATATTGAAAATTTTTTTTTATCGAACTTCAATAATAAATTAACATAATTGTTTTAGAAATGGTTATGTTTTCAGGCAATGGATTCTAATGAAGTTTTATCGATTTCCAAAATTCAACAATCTTAAAGATAAAAATTTTTGATAAGAACAGAATCTTTATTGTTTTTCGGTATACTTTTTGTTATAACAATTCTGACAGAATAATATTTGAAAAGATAATTTATCGCAGATTAATTTTGACGAAATAGTAGTGTATTAATGAATAAATGAGTACAAAGATTTGACTGATCATAATATATTAATATAATAATTAAGCATTTACAGAAAGACGAAATAGTAGGGAAAGTTGATCTGGATTAGAACGAGATAATTAAATCATGATCATAAAAGATTAGTGCAGCGAAAGATTATTAAAATAAAAATCTCGATAATTTCTCATTATTTTTTGTAATTTGTTTTTGTATTCTATGAAAATCAGGGTGTTGAGCATAAAGTTCGCTTTCTAATTGTAGGATCCTAGCTCCTCCAGTTAGGAATGATGATAAAACTTACGTTAGTTTATCATTTCTAATTGATCCATTCCCGGTTCACAATTATCCATATTTTTTAAAAAGTAATTCGGACTCATTTTATTAACCCCATCATAAACATGAATAGTTCGTGATAAATATGGAATACTAGAGATTAGTTGAGTAACCTTGGAGTATAAGGTGAAAATGAATAAAGTAAGTAATGCCCTATTGTAAATATTTTCGGGATGGTTGATTTATTCTTCTTCGATTGCAAATTTATAATTCATCTGAATTTTTTTTCGTCTATAATAGATAATTACATAACTGACAATTTTGATTCGAAACTTTGTGTTATAACATTTCTATATACAGCATTTTGAACTTTTCTGTACACAAGTTTAAATGATTTCGTTGTCACTTCATACGATGTTCGCCGTATTCATTTTAGTTTTAAATTTCTATAATCAGTCCATTTTCCCAATTCTTCATTCTCTCTATATTATTACAGTGTATATCAGACGAATTATTGATATTTTATATCTGGAAGATTAATATTTGAAGCTGGCGACATATGAATGTTAAATGGTAAGATTTATACATACCATTTGCAAAAAAGATTAAAGTGAAGTTTATAGTGTTATATATATATATTGTGTTATATATATATATATAATTACTGTACTTTAAATTGCAATTAAAACAAATATATGAGTGCTATACTGGGAAAAAATAGTAATAATTAAATATTATGAATTATTTTGTATAAACAAGGTCATGAATTATATACAGTCAAACCTCTAAGCCGCCACCATCGGTTCAAAAAGTCCTCTCTGAACCGATGGAGGGTTTATGGTAACATGTGGGAAAACATGTATAGACTAAAATGACATTATTTCATTTAATTAAATTTCATTTGTATCAAAATGCATATACTATTTGACTGATTAAATTAACAATTCCTCTTGAATTAATGACGTATTGCAAATACAAAGGTCAAGCTCATCACAGTAAATTTTTTCTCCACGCCTGAATATGCTGCTAGGATTTTTGTTGAGTTCGCCCTTCGTAGCTGCAACACCTCAAATGAAATGGTAAAAAAATTGTCCAATTAAATAATAGTCATGTTAAAAGTTTTAATTATAAATTTACAAAATTACTGTCTTATATTCTAATAGCAATCACTCAGTAGGCTAATTGTTTCATTTAGAAAAGTTATCCAGAGTGCTCCGCTTCTGTTTAGCTGCACAAAATGAATCAATGCATCTTTCTAGTGATATTTTATTAATAGTCTTTCTATCAGTTTTAGCATACTGTTCAAAGAAGCATGTTAATTTGTTTATGTTGTCCTGAGCTTCTTTATAAGATATGTGTGGTTTTATTATTTCATCATCTGATTCACTGTTCTCCATTTTTTGGTGGTTTGAAAAACTGAACAGTGTCATCGGTTGTCATTTCTTCAAAAATGGTTCTTCACAATCAATATTTGCATATTCTTCAGCTGACATTTGTACAGTGAGTGACGAGCAGGCTTGTTCAAGAGTTGCCCTGAGTTCTTTTATGCCATTTCATCATCAGTAACTTCTTGATCATGCTTTATTAGACCTGTATGTTTCCAACAGTTATGTATAGTTTCTTGAGTAACACAGTTCCAAGCTTTCTTAAATAAATGCATCTTTTAGCGTTACATTAATTTTATGATTTTGATTAATGTCTTCTACAGCTTTTTTACTAAAAATCGTCTGTAATGAGCTTTAAATGATTTTATAATGCCAGCATCCATTGGTTGCAATATTCCTGCCACATTAGATGGTAAAAATTCAAACGTGGACGTTACTCATCTCTTCCATTTTGCGGCATGGTGCATTGTCTAGAACAGTGATGGCGAACCTATGACCCGCGGGTCAGACGCTGACCCACGGAGACCTCTGAACTGATCCACGCGTTGATTTTGCTAAACTTAATTTTCAGACGGAATAAGATTTTCTCTCCTTTTTTGCCTCACTAAAAGTACTACAATTTTATTACAAACTCGCCTTTTTTTTGCTTCTCAGTTCTCAAAGTTGATCACCTCCTCCCCAGGTCACCTCGCTCAATTACTGATCCACGAATAAGCGCTGCAAGCGACGATAAGCCGAATTTGACCCACGCATCCGAAAAGGTTCGCCATCGCTGGTCTAGAATAAGCAAAAAACTTTTTTGGCATTTCATATCGGTATTGAATTCACATAGAAAAGAAGTTTAATGAATGGCTGTCATCCAAGCCTTTGCATTGTATCTATACTTGAAATAAAGTTCAGGAGAAAAATTTTTGAAACAGCGTAGAGATTTAGCTTTTTCAATAACTTCTAGAGTATCAGTTCCATCAGCATTTGTGCAATGGATAGTTGTAATTTGATTTTTTTCTTTATCCCTCTGATTTATTAGAAATCGTTTTATCCGGCATCATGGAAAACAACAGACCCGATTCACCCATATTATAAATATCTCAGAGCATAATGCTCAATAATTTTGGCTAATTTCTTCCAGAATTTACCAAAAACTTATTAACTTCTGCCATTTCACCATGTCAGACATGAAGCGAGACACCGTGTCATCTCTTAAAATTTTTGTAACCATTCATTACTGTAAGAAAAGTTTTCGATGTTAAATTTATCTCCAAAAATTCTTGCTTGTTCTTTTATGATTTCGTCTGTTACTGCACCGTGCTTCTCATTCACTTGGAGAATGCACTTGTAATGTGGATAACCCAACTTTTCATGCTTTCCACTTTTGATCTTTTTAATAGAATAGAGTGATTTCTCCATTCCAATCCATTTTTCTTTGATTTTAGAATGCTACCAATTGCTCGTCTGCTGATTTTTTTTTTTTTTTTTTTTTTATCTAAAAGGCTCGAAAAGTGATCAGAAATAAATTGCTGAGTAGAAGAATTTTTATATTCACAAATTAAAATCTTTTCGTGAACATCTAATGTCGTTTTTGACATTTTTCCGAGTAAGAAACAGCAATGATACAACAGTTGCTTTGTAAAAAACGGTTTAAATGGTTCTTCCTTCCGCAAAGTCGAGGTTATGACACTCCAGTCTTTTGTTTAAAACGATTATTTTGTAAAAATCCGTTTAAAGTTTTGGAATAGCTCATTTTGAAAACAGGGATGTGAATGATCACAGGTGCGAGATTATAGTCTAATAATGTTAACAGATAAATTGCTTAATTGCCATTTTCTCTTGTGTTTGTTTCTATTTGTGTTGGTTGACCTTGCCATTCGATTGCTTTGGTAGTTTAAACAAACTGATTTGTCTATAAATGAAATGGTTTTGCCTCCAGAAATGAGTGGCAGTTGGCGATTAGTGAGGTGGCGGTTTAGAGAGGGAATTTCATGTTTTAACATAAAAGCCAGTAACAAATCTCCATTATCAGGCAGAAAAGGAAGGTGGGTGATTTATAGAGGGGCGGCTTAAAGAGGTTCAACTGTTATTCGATTATGCATTTTATAATATATTTTTGATAATTTTATGAATTCTCTATAAAAATTTTTCCCGTTGATCCTGCTAATAAACTATATTGATGAACATTAAACTTTGACAAAATATTCAGAATGTAGTTAAGAAGCATTTTATTTAAATGAATAGTTATTTCTATTTAAAAACTAACTTGACGTTTACAAAATAAATTTTTACTTAAATTTCTTTTAAGTTAATATCCTTTAAAAAATCATTCCGACAATTTCAAATTTAAGTAAATAGCCTACTTGTTTTACAGTATTAGTGAATCGTAAAACGTAAACTATATATAAAATAGTTTCCATAAGCCAAAATTCTAAACAAAAGCAATTATTTGATTCTTGTTTATTCCCTACTAATAAAAAAAGTGCTTAATAAAACGCTAGATTATTAAGAATAAATTTAAATTATAAAATAGATAATCTACGCTAAGTATGGAACTAAAACATGCTTATTAATATGTCATCATCATAAATTGTCTATTTAAGATAACAAGTCCCTTTAAATCACTAGAAAGATGAAGCTGAAAGATTTATCTTCATTGTTGAAAACAAGGCAGAATCCAAGAAATTTAAGAAACAAATTTATTTTGGCAATGAAAATATAGATTATAGACAACACACTTTGTTTCAAATTCCTACTCCAATTTCTACTTTGATACGAGACTTCCCCATATCAAAAATATATTTCTTAACTAAAAATGATTCATGTTTGCATGATATTTGACAAAGGAAAGTTCATCCTTCTGGCTATAAAATCGTAAAATTTTACGAACAAAAACCAAAAATGAAGCAAAATGAAGCGAAAGATAATTTAAAAAATAAATAAATCTACCTGATTCAAAACATATTTCATAGTTCATATGATTAACTGAAAATTTCGCAAAATTAAAATATTTTGAAAAATTAATAAAAATTTGTTTAATTTAAAAACAAATACTTTTTAAAAAATGAATCTTGAAAGCTAAGAATGATCTTTTTCCTAAACACGCAATTTTTTTAAAAACGCACACAAATGCCTTTAAAAAATTTGAAAAAAAAATACTATTTTAAAATCAATATATTTCATCAAATTTTTTGTTTCCTTCTCTGTCATCTCAAACAATTTATCTCTCAATATTTTTGTAGGCTAAATTATTATTATTTGTGAAGGTAAAATTAGCATTTCCTGAAATAGTCTGTTAGTGCTCAATCATTAAAAATATAAAAAAAAAACTTTTCACAATAGATTAAGTTATATAGTTTAATTTAGTTCTAAATAAATACAGGAAAAATTATAAATAACGTGCTTTGTTCAGAATACAATTGTGTATATATAATATATTCAAATAATTTATATAAACAAACTCAACAATGATAAAAAAAAAAAATGCAGAATAAAAGTTAATTCGAATAGTTATGTAGAAACCGGAATTTACTATAAACTTGTTCATTGAAATATTCAGCTATAGTTATTTTCAAAATTTAAAAAATTAAAATGTATTGTTAAGCACTTATTTAAAGCTAAAATTTACCACGTAAATTTTTCATTCCTTTTTATAAAACCAGGTGGCACTACTGACTTATTCCATCTGGTTATACACACAGTATTATTTATATATATATAGTGTTGTAAAAATAACAAATTTGACAAAATACAAAAAAATTTATTTCTTCAGACATATTTAAACAAAAATGCAAATATATAAATACTGACTGGCAATATATAAATCAAATGATTGTCTTGTGCAGGTTAAAAATATTTTATCAATAAACAGCGGCATCTTAAATACTAACTTTCTTTTAAAATAAAAAGATAAACGTGATCAAAAATAAAAATTCACGTATATATATATTTTTAATTTTTGTCCGTTAGGTGATAAATGTGAACGACACTGAAGATCAGGATTTATGCAAGAAGATTTTCTCTAATCCTATGATGGGGTATTCGAACGTAATTGACAAGAAGAACGATAAGAAGTAAGTAAAGACTAGATTTCCTATCACTATATAAATCTGAAAAATAAATAAATAAAATAAATCTCAGAAAATAAATATTAAAATTTGAATTATAGAATTTATATAATTAAAGTAAAATTAGTATAAACACAATGATTCAACAGTATAAATTTCATTTATCCTTCATTTATGATCTTTAAGATCAAAAAGTTGTGCTTAATGCTAAAGAAACCCCCCCCCCCAATGAACAATACTTTTTACAATAGCCAATAAGTTATGAAAAAAAATCTTACCATAAAAGCGACATTATAATCGAAAGTAATCTCTCTTGTACTATAAAATATCACCATTAATACGGGATGTATGAGATAGGCCGAATATGTCAGACGACTGAACGGTATCATCGCTTTCCACGATAAAAAGGTGTTTATAAATCCTAGAAAATGATGATATTTTTAATAAAAATTATATTAAATCAAAAAATTAAGGAAAAAAAAAACTTATATCCAACCTCCATATCCTGTCATGCAAGCAAATGTTATCCATGCTAAACCAACTCCCCATATCGTCCTGGCTAGAGCACCATACGCTGCTGCTTCACCTGCTGTTGGTAATATACCTCTGTTAGCGGGCCACATGGCATAGATGATAAATAATAGTGTACTTAGTGTTGCTATCCATCCAACTATTACCCATTTCTAAAAAGTAAAATGGTTATTAAATAATAATTATAAAAACACTCCAATTTATATTATATGCTATTGACCTTTGACAGAGATACTGGTCCGTTTAAATCATACATCATATAACCGAGAAGTATACCGACTAAATAAGGTCCCATTCTACAATATGGTTTTATATATACATTTGCATAGTATTCGTTCATCAGATTTGTGGGTCTGAAATAAAATTTTACAGATATTTCTTATTGAGATCATTATATTAGATATGAAATGGATTTACTCACACAATATTAGAAATATAAGGTATAGCCGGATAGTTGTACACAGCTGTCAAACACGCTGTTATTCCTATTGTAGCTGCGAAGAATAACGATATAACAGGTAAACCGTACTTTTTTCCTCTAAAAAGAAAATTATTTGTCCAAAATGTATAATAGTAAAACAAAATGTTTTTTTTTTTTTTAAATTTTTAAAAAAAACTTACTTGTACAAACTGTAAAAAATAATTGGCGATATGATGTACAATTGCATATCTACTGCGGAATACCACGTATGCGAAAGGCACTAAAGAATAAAAAAATCATCTTATCACTATAGTTTTTCATAGATGTATAATAATAGGTTTACTGGTGCTTAAATTAAATTTTGCTGAAAAAACAAACAGTTTTGATTGCACTTATTAGATTAAAAAGGATCAATCTTTACGATCTCTGAGTAAAATTAGTTTCTCAAAACGATTGAAGAGAGCTTTAAAAATTGAGCAATATAAAAGATTGCTTATAAAAATATCAAAATTCACTAGATAAATTTTTTTTTGGTTGACTTTAATACAGAAACGTCACATTTTGATACAGATTAATCCAGCGCTAATTTTTTTTATATAAACAGTTTTATCATTTATTTTAAAAATAACATGCAACATAATAACTAACCCAATACGTTTTTAGATGCACGTAAAGATCTTTTTGTATAGATTTGCTGCTGTTTTTAAATTGCCGATCAGTTTTTTTTTTTTTTTTTTTTTTTTTCCAAATTTGAAAAAAAAACTCAAAAGAATTTTTACTAATTATTTTTGCATGAACTTACCATATTCGGTGTGTGAATGAAATTTTGTAAGTAAATAACGTTAGTCCACCAGTTCATTTTGCACCAACTGTTATACACAGATATATTTTCTAACCATTTTGGTCCAGTACCTACATATTTAAGAATGCAAGCACAAAATCCAATAATTGCCATCATTAATGGGGTCATTCTGATTAAAAAAAAGTCAAAATAAATTAATTATATTTAATATGAAAAATATTTTCATAAAAAGAATTGTTACCTACCTTAGATATCTATGAAGATAATATATTAAGTAATCTTTTTTGCCAAATCTTCCTTTCTTTTTTAGAGACCTCAATGTAGTATAAGCCATCAGAAATCCACTAAGGAAGAAGAATTATTTAAAAACAAAAAAACCTGTTTTTTTAGGTCATAGTTTTTAAATCTAAAATACACTGTCAACACAAAAATTGAGATTTATATTTAGCTTAAAATAATATTTATTTTGACAGAGATATAACTTTACTTCCGCATAAAACTGACTACACACAGTATTATTATTTTGTAAAAAAAGAAAAAAAAATATTAAAGTGATTAATGAGGAATATTTTTTGTTCGCTAAAAATGCAAACTCATATTAAAAACTTAAAATTTATTCACGCGCAAAATAAGAATTTCCTTTTTCTATTATGTATTCATATCGAAACCTATATTTTTATAAAATATGCTACAACGAGTATAATTGTTTTAAAATTTTTTTATTTTAGTAACTATCCATACAAACTTTACATCACATCAGCAAAAACAGGAATCTTAAATTCTTATTGTATTAATAAATTAAAACAGCAGTCAACGTCGTTAAAAAAAAGAAAAACAAAAAGAAAGGAAAAAAGAAATTAACAGAAATTATATTCTTTCTTGCATAAATGAACTATAGAAAGACGAAAGTATTGCCATGTTCATTATATCTCCAAAGTGGCAAATGAATGCAAAAACGACTTGCGAACGCAACAATCTATTTGGAATTTGGCTCATTAATGCTGATCGGCTGCCAACTTGGGCAAAAATCAAGGTTTTGACTTAAAGACGTTGAACTTTATTTCAAAATTATGTTTTGTATCATTCATCAGATTTGGTAGATATAGTTCTTGATATTTTTCTAAATTTATACATAATATCCTGAAGTTTTAATAAGAGATTTTTTTTTTAATTTAATTCCTTTTTGAAAATAAAACTATCGTGGAAATTTTTTCTTCATTTAAAATTTTAATTTACTACTTTTTTAAATAATGCAAATAGATTGTACTATAAGAATATTGGTATTTTTCCTTGTGAAAGACGATATTCTTCGGTCATTTTGTATAATGACCGTAATATACAGGCTTGACAGCAAATTATACTATTACAAAATTCAGTATGAATTTAAATTTTTTCGAATTTTAGCTATTGGAAGTTTATATAATATTGATTTACTAAGTTATTCAATATATGAAGTCGTATCTGATGAAATGCAACCGAAATTTATATCGATTTTTTAGTTATGTAAGACTTGTCCAAAGTTTTTAGGATTTATAAAAAGAAACAATTTGTGTTTAGTCTATGCTAGAGGTGGGCAACCTGCTCGCCATGGCCACGTGTGGCGATTTTGACTTTGGCATATTTTTATTTCTTTTTTACTAATAATGAAAATTAGCATGTTAAAATTTGGGAAAAAACAGAAATGTCTTTAAAATTTATTAGGATTATGATTAAAAGTTTAAATAAATAAATCGGTAATTCTTTTTTAATTTTTAGATGAGGCGAATTGAATATTTCATTCGCCATACGTATGGCAACTTTAAAAAAATATGTTGCCCGCCTCCAGTCTATATATTATATTATAAATTGATGATTAAGAGTGAGAGAAGAGTTAAGTAACACAACTTTTTGGCAAATTTATGTTAAAATTATTGATAAATATAATTTTAACATAAATAACATGAATGTTGAAAAAAAAAAAATCATTCGAATATGACGTTAAATCGAACGTGTGTGGTTCTTAATTGCTATGAGACGAATTCAGTGCTTAGCCAGAATAAATTAAATAGTTGTTAGTATCACGAAAACAATTAGAATTTTAATTCTAATTATTAATAAACAATTTCATTCATTGTTTATAATATTAAAACCTTTTTTATCCATAAACGTCTGTTGGTATATGTTTACAAAAATTCTATAGAGGTGCGGTATATAAGCTAAAATATTTTGTAAAAATTAAAAAAAAAATAGCATTTATGAATATCAACTAGTGCAAATTAAATGAATTACAATCATCATCAAATCAATATTTTAGATAATGATCAAATTTAAAATAAAAATATTTTCGAAATATATTATTTCGATAATATTTTCGGAAAAATTGTAAAAATTTAAAATAAGCATTATCTTCTCAGAAGACTAACCATTCTCGAAATAAATTACTCCTGTTTTGATTTTTATTTTATGAAAATATAAAAAAATTATGTAATAACTTCATATTATTTAAAAAGTATGAAAAACATGTTTAATATTCACCTAAGAAACAAGAACGTATCCACTGCTAATGTTCCATTTGCGAAAATCTGACTGAAGAAGTTGATATTAATAGGAGCTTGACCAGGTAATTTTCCTGAATATAAAAATATAAATTAATAAAATTCGTGCGAAGAAAGACTAATACAGAATTATATACATATATATATCATATTTAACCAAATAAAATTTCTTACTTAAAAACAGCCACTGTTCGGCGAATGAAAAAGAATGACCAAAAATAATCCAAATCATACTAATAAATCTTATCCCATGCAACGCATCAATGGAACCTTCAACCTTGTCAACTGTTAATACTCTCTTTCCGTTTGATTTCATTGAGAAACATAGAAGGCATTTCTCTAATATGGAACCTGCAGAATTAGGATTACGTTGTACTTTTCGTAAAAATTTAGTAGATTTTTAAAATTTAGTAAAAAATCTACTAAACTAAATTTTAGTAGATTTTTTAAAATTTAAATTATTTTAAAAAATCTTACATCTTTTCTTAGATTCTTTCCTCTCGCAAAGAATTTCGGAAGAGGCAGTTGTTACTGGAAGTGTATCCGTCGATGATGTTTTCTTATGTATCGTAGATTCGTAGACAAATAACGGTTTTATAATTTCATACAATGTGCCAAGGATGACTAAGAGTGTCATCAAACTAAGAATAGCTCTGAGAAAGAAAATATTTTATTCATATGCAACAATCTTCTTAAAACAAGGTAAGAATATTTTGTGTTTTTTATAATATATACTTACGTCATACTAATTGCTGCCGGATCGTAGCCAAAATGATTATCTTTCGTGTAACAATTAGACATGGATACATTTGCATCTTTTACAACAGATTGTGTAGCTATTTAAAAATAAAATTTTGAATTTAAAAACTTAATTTTTTAAAATTAAGTATGGATTATATATATAGTTTCTAATATTGGAGCACAAAATATGTAATTAACAAATAAGTATGTTATTTTGACTATTCTTCTATTAATTCATTCTCATATTGACTTGTTTACCCACATTCCAATTATCGATAAACATGACCTCACTATAACATTAAAAACAAAATCTCTTGAGACAGAATCAGATAAAGGACGGGTCAAATGATAACATGTACCTGTAGTAGCAAAAGGGCCATATTTATCAAGAAAAGATATAAAACATTTCAAGTTTTATTTCTAATGGTTGTTTTACTTCCTGCAACAACTTAGATTGTTGTTCTACTTTGTTTGCTAAACTTAAATATACTACTTACCAAAATATTATTACCAGAAATCAACTAATAATCAAAATAAAAATATTCTTAAACTCTTGTCAAAAGTTACATTCAGAAAATCAACAATTTTTTTTTTTTGAGAAGATTTATTAATAAGGATCAATATCCTCAAAAATTATTATTATTGTATATAGTTTACATATAGTATTTATTTATTAGTATATTTTTTTTTTTTTTTTATAAAAAAAGTTTCATCGATTCGAAATTTTTAAAAATATCTTTCAATAGTTAAAATATTAAGTTAACAAATTTCAAAAATTTCAATATAATTTTTTGACCATTAGAAAAAATATATTTATGCATATGGCATTAAAAACATTTTAAAAAATTTATAAAATTGAAAAATTTTTTTGAAATAGCATTTTCATTATTCCCTTATATCCTTTAAACGGAAGACAAGATTTGATTTTTATCAAGATTCAACACAACAGTTTATTGAGAAAAGATTCAAAAAAAGATATTTTTATATTCTAAAAGCACCGAATTAAATTTTCCAAAAATTAATAAACCTAAAAAGAATCCTTTTATTATAAATTTAAAAATATTTATTTAAAAAACTTAGTAACTACGATTTCACTTATATTTAAGGGAGGTTTTAAAAGCAATATTCAAAAATGATAAAATTTTTAATAAAACGGTAAAAATCGTTTTATACTATTTTTAATATAATCTCTGGTTACAGAGCATTACGAAACGTAAAAAATCTCATAATACGATTTAATTTTTTATGCGTTTATATAAATTTGCTGTATTTAGGTTAATGCTCAAATCCAGTTTTGGCAAACTTAAGTATTTACCACTTACCATATCTTACAGCCATTTCTACATCCTTATCTGTACAGACGGAGGGAATGCAGATGCCAATATTTGGTGTAGTTTCTATAATTACGTTATATGGTTCGTCAGAAATTTTCTAATAAAAACAAAAAATAAAATATGTTAATATACATCATATGCTTTTATTAGAAATTAACTTTTTTTCGATCCATTCTATTACTTTCTCTCTATTTTCTGGCATATATATCTCCGCCATGCAGTATTTCCCTCCAAACGCAGAAGTACGGTTGGAAGATATGACCGTTTCAATGCATTCAGTAAAAAATCCTGGCATAGTTGGAGCAGTGTCCAACAGTCCTGTGGACGGTTTTCCAGAGGCATCTATAACTGCATACAAAATCAAAAAGAAAAAGTTTTATTATTGGATTTTTATGAATCATATTTTGGTTAGTTTGGATTTTCTAAGAAATAAACCGCATTCTACTGCAGTTAAATTTACATCGTTATTTAGAAAATGCGGTGCGATGACGTAGCCAACATGCAAATGCTGTAAATCAGCTTAATAGATTAAAATCTTATTAGTCACTCTAAAATTAAACCTATCTCTCTAATAGCAAATAGTAAAAAGCACCTGTCTGACAGTCACGTGGTAAACTCAGCTATCATTTTCATACGACCTAAATATTAACAGCAGTACACAAACTGGTTTGCATAACCTTGAATATAATTCCATAAGACAAAAAGGAGAGAGAGAGTGAAGCTTAATTCTTTAATCACCAAATGTCGACACTTCCGTTCTTGAGGTGTTAAAGATGGCACACATCTAACCTTTTTTCTTCAAGGATATTCGTCAAGGAAATAAAACGACTATCCATCTCAAGGACGATCCCGGTTACGTAATTAAAAGTGTAGATAATTTAATTACGTGTACCCTGTTTTAAAACTATCTATCTTTAATTCTTAATATAACAACAGTTATCGTATCAGAAACAAACCTCGCTTATTTGCATAGCGAATCAAGTTCTACATGCAAAATTTGGTATTACGTTAGGTAATTTTGCATTCTTAGACTTATCTGAAGGCATTTGTAAAAAAAAACAACAACACCAGCAACAGCAACTGTTCTGGTGAGCCAAATTTCAGATTTAGATTGGTTTCGTAAGTTAAGATAGAATTACAAATTTTTATTTTTTATTTATTTTTTATTATTTTACACGCTCGAAATAGGTTAACGATACTTACTTCTCAATGCCCATATGGAACTCTTTTCGATTCCTTCTAGGAGGAGTAATGTGGAATTTTTACACGCTTCGGATATTTGAATCGTAGTATTATTTGCACCTCTCAATATATCTATCATTCGGTCTAACACCAACATGAGCGGTTTCGTATATTCCTTATATGGAGCAGCAGCGCGTACTGCAACAACCGCTAAACAAGCGAGCGCTACTACAACCGAACACATCATTCTGACTGCACATTGGATACCAAGACGACGGAGTATTTATGCCTCCCACCTTAACATGATGTGGACGAAGGTCATTTCGTAATCCACGTGACGACTTTCCGCGGATAATCATTACAAAGAGGCTGATTGGATACTCATTCGATTGTGACGTCAGGCATGTATTCGAGGTGGAGTCTAACATGCATACGCTACGTAAAGGTCGATACTCTCACCAAGGACGAATTTGAATCGTGTAAAAATATCATATATTTCATCTGTAAAATATTTTAATCATTAAATTACATATCTGTCTCTAAAGATTTGACATTTTGCTTATTTAAAAATAAAACTGTTAACCGAGGAAAATTTAAAATAAATGTTTATCGTTACTAACTTTTTTTTGTTTTTATTCTATTTTCTTTTAATTTTTATTTTCAGGAAGTTTCGTTTAAATTCCTACTAACTTTCCATTTTACACACGCAGGATGCGTTTATTTGAAATGTTGGTTTTAAACACAGGATGATGATGTGGGTCATGGAGATGTTGTCGCTCCGGTTTTTTTAACGTCCGTTTTTATTGAGTTTAAAAAAATCCCGAAAAGAAGTATACATATATTCTTGACATTTCCAATTCTGAGAAGTTAATTCTTCAGGAGGTAAACAGGGTCAAATTGTACGTGATTATATGACCCCTTTTTTTGCGCGTTTTCACTAAGTTTTATTAGTGAAAATGCTATTTACCTGAAGCAAGGCTTAAGTCCGAAAACTGAAATTGTGTGAATGTCATTGACTTTTTTTCCTACAAATTTGTTGTTATCGGAAACGACGAGTTTGGTTAATAATCGAATTTTTCGCAGACTTTTAACAATAGAAGAACGATAAGCTTAAAACTGATATACTTTCCACACGGGGTTAACGATACTGTTAAGTTTTAATTATCATCCGATTTATAAATCTATATCAGATAGGCTATAAAAATATAACTGATGGATACAGTTTATATATCTAACTATACATAACTAACACTTACTACATATAAAAACAACAATAGTGATTTAACATATAGACTATTACTATAATTTATATATTATTATTTAAGTATCCCATTTGTCGCTAGACCTGAAGAAATCCTTTATTAACTGTTGCTATAGATCTAAAAATTTATCTTATCTTTAGACGTTTCTTTCTTCTTTACATAGCTGTATTTTTAAATGAATAAAAATATCTAATAAAAATATTAATAATTAATTTATCATTTATTTTTCATTCTTAGAGACATATTAAATGCAGATATTATCTATTAACCTATTGCTTTGAATAGATTATCACCGAATGTTAACCATTATCATAAAGTTTCGCCTCTTTCTTATCAGTATGATTATTATATAAAGTTGAACATAAAATAATTCTTCTCTTATAAACCGCTTATAACGTATATATTAGTAAGATTCTGATTCATACATGAGTGCAAAATTTCTAAAAAATGTGGAATATTCATTGTAATTGCTGTATCATCTCAGTTACTCGGACCTTATATATTATGCCGTATTTTTTATATTTTAATATTGTATATGAATTGAAATTTGCTAAAGAAGTGAAAGATTAAACAGTTTAATCAGTGGCGTACCAGAATCTTTGATACCCGCGGCGACATTTTTTGGTTCCCTCTCCCCCTCCAAAAAACACATCTATTTTAACTTTCAACACTTACACGCATATTCTTAAATAATTTTTAAAAACTGAAAACTATATAAAGACTTTTATACAAATATCTGGTGAATAGTAATGATATTCCATGCTCTTGGCTTCTCCATTCAGCTTGGTTTCCGGGGCGGACCGCCCCTTTCGCCCCCTATGGGTACTTCACTGAGTTTAATGTCATTCAAAATTATAAATAGAATAATGGATCCGAGCCACTTTCTTTATCATCTCTGAAAAAGTTCAGTATGCCCGTTGTTTATATTAGTAGTCTCCAAAATATGGTTTGCGCTCTTCTGAGGATGCATAAGGAATTTTCAGGGATGCGTATTTTTTTCTGCTTGTCATAATACGTGTATGTTATATGAGATGCGTGCTATCATTATTTACTGATAAAAGCATTGCGTGCTATTTTTCTTTATTGAAAAGGGGTACGCTATTAAAAAAGTTTCGGGACCGCTAGTTTATACAACAAACCTAATCTTTGCGTAATATTTTTGTTTATCTAAGTAACTAAACTTTTATTTTTAAACGGAGCGATTGTATAGCAGAACTTGTAATGAATACAATCTCTTCAATGTGAACTTATAAAATCTCGTATTCGATTTCATTTAAACGAGCAAATGAGTTGCATAACTAACGTTTGATATCCTTGACCTAGATCGTCTTCGATAATTTATTTTTCAAAAATCTAATCCCGTGACTTTATGATTTAAAATTAAATTTCGATAGAATAAAATCACGCGTGTCTATAGAATATTAAAGAGAAGAAGAAAAAAAAAAGAATAAATTGAATAGCTGGTTAAAAACATGCAAATTATCGATAACAAGTAAGGTTAATAACTGAATCCAATGCCACATTAATTACGTAGGCTAGGCTACTGACATTTCACCACATTGCTTTGATGATCTAAGAAGTTGAATTACTTAAAGTCCTTAGTTTATTGTCTCCATTGTTGAAAAAATGTGTGTCTGCTGTTAACAATATCGTATATCTGCTTATATATCGATAAAAGCTGGAAGAAACTTACAGTATTGCTTATTTAACCATACCCACGCTCAACAGAAACACATGTGTACACATATGAGCTATCTATATTGATATAATACATTGCTAGAATTCTAAAAAAAAATAGACACTATACTAAACACACGTTCCTAGTATTATATGGCACTGCACCTAAACAGGGAACCTGTTTTTACGGCTCCACTTCATTGTACTGTTATTGTTGTTTGGTACATGTAAGCAATATATTAGATATTACATTATCATTATTACTCAATGCAATCTTTATTACGATTGTCACAAAATACGACATAACCTGATGTGTCTTACAGGTTGAGTAATTTTCTCTTCTATGCAAATTACTTATATCTGCTGTCTATTATTGTAAAAATGATATGACATAAAACGAAAGTGACAGATATTTTAGATAGTACTAGATAGTGCCGAAAACAAACAAACAAATATTCTCTTTTAACAGGTTAATATAACATTAAAGAAGAAAATCTATAAACGAAACTGATTGTTTTTCTTCTATTCGTTATCAGTAGATAAACACTGCTTTGCACTCATCAGAAGCTAATCAAGTATCTTATCTAACAAAAGAAACTATATTTTCGTTATATCAACGGAAAAAAACCATAACAAATATCTTATTACGCATCACTTTTACTTGAATTATTTTTCTTTTTGATAGTCAGGATATATATATACACACTGTATAAGTAGATATTTGTTGTTATTTTTTTCGTAAAGAAAACGCTTAAAACTTTTAGCCTTGAACCATTTAGACGGACTATCTTAATAAATAACTGGTAAAATTTTCGTTTCAAATTAGATCCCCTGTATATTTACGTATTGAAAAATTAGGTTAGAGCAAGTAGCAAAGTGCAGAGTTTTCAACGAGATGTTGTAAATGTGTTAAGTACTACGTAATTAGATCTCAGATTATGTTAACAAACAATTAATAACTCAATTTGTTTGTTATTAAAGAACGTCAAAAAAATAACACAAAAAAACGGATGTATTTTAAAGACAACCGAACCTAATGGCGGCCGTGCATGGCCCAGAAGAGCTACGAGTAGGGTGGATTATTGTAAAATGTGTGTTTTCCCACGCCTGGTAAAAACGAAGAATGTGCTCCCCTGAGGTTTAGGCATGACCCACCAGGTGTTTTGTGTTAAATCTTTACGGTATTTGTAGAAATTGGGAAATGTTGGTTAGGTTCAGTGACCGTTCAATCGCTTCTGGTGACAATAGGACAAGAAATGGGGATAGAGGGTGAAGTGTTGTGAAGAAGACTGATGACCATCATCCATGTTGGATTGGCTCATGGGAGAAAGTTTAAGAAATCACTTTGTTGTCAATGACTTCTATTCTGAGAATATACATCGGGAATAAGGACAAAAATGTTTTTCTCCTTTCCGAATTATTTAGAGTTCTATTTAATGTTGCAAAAGTTTGCAAAACTTTTGCTTAACAGTTACTTTAGCAATAGAAAAATTAAAAATCGATAATAAATAGGCCATTAAAATTTAAATCGACTCTAATACTTTATTGTGTTCCTAACTTTTTCGGAATACGATCTAATAAGTAGAAAACTGTATGTTTTATAATATATAAAAAACTACAAATGTTAGAAACTTTTGAATTTTTCCCCAATAAATTTGTTCTTTCTTAATTTTATAAAACTAAACATGATTATTAACGCAAATTTTAATTGAATAAATTCTTTATATTTGATGGAATAACAAAAAAATAGCATATGAAATTCGCTCAAGAATAAATCAGGATATTATTCATTTTATCATTCAGAATATTCTGAGAGAATCATATCATATTCATTAATTAAGCAATATCAAAAAGTATTTCAATGTGTTGACCACTGAATTCAAGATTGATTTCTTAGTAATTATTGAAACTGTAGTTTTTATTACTTGTTGCTAAATTAGTTTAAGAAATTTCCGAAGTTATTAAAGTATCAAGGATTGCATCATAATTAATAATAAAATTAAATCACAAGTTACATAAATCACTATTTTATAATTCTGTAAACACGTTCGAAAAAATATAAAATTAGCAATAATCGATTAGATTTCTTAACAAAATCGAGCTCATGATTAAAAGATAACAATATGGCATGCGACATCGAAGATTAGTTTCCTTTGTGTTTCTTAGCTGATTTTGATTAGTTATACGATTAGTTAGTTTGATTAGATGATTAGTTTTATTCCATTTTCTAAATATGCTGCTTTGATCTCTCTTTTATGAGACTATCGTACTAGTGTGCAATTTCGGATAGAAATTCTTATATAAAATAAATACTGTAAAACAGTGGTGGGCAACATATTTTTTAAAACTGCTACATGTGTGGCGGATGAAATGCTCAGTTTGCCACACCATCTAACAATTAATATCGCACAATCTAATTTTTTCGACGGGACGACGAGAATAATCTCTAATTTTTTTTCCAATTTTTAACATAATAAGAATTAATTTTCTTTATTAGTGATAAAAGAAATAAAGATATGCCTAAGTCAAAATCGCCACAAGTGGCGATTGGTGAGCAGGTTGCCCATCTCTGCTGTAAAAAATTATTCGATACATGTTTGTTGTGAAAAAATTATTTTCCAATAGACGATGGAGTTATTTTTCGTCGCATTATATTTTGTAACAAAATGACGTAATATAAGCGCTTGCAATTAGCATTCGAATTTGGATATTTGCCAGTGTAGCAGAAAGTTAGATTTAGTTTTATGCTAGCCTCACAACGATTAAAATCTAAACAGCTACGAAATATAGACAGTTAGGCAGTTTCTTATTTATAGGCCTATATATTTTTAATTTTTGGAATAAGTTTCTCTCGATGTTCCTACTTACAAAATTACCATGTAACCTTCTCCTAAATGTAGAAATGGGACGATAGGTCTTTGTCACATTCCTGGCTATGATTTTGAGGCATTGAGGTCAATGACTTTCCTTATTTAAGTTGTAACTGAAATTGGACTTGCTTCTCACTTTACGAAAGAATTGAAACCTTAAAGAAACTTATAAATATGCTATAAAATGCAATAATTTATTGCAGTTAAAGGATGCTTTCTCTTCACATATATTAAGTTAGATGGACGCTACATGAAGTGGTGGACAAGAGTGCATTACAAGTTAGTCAGACTTACGATAGTATTGTCCAATGCAATGAAGGAGAAGAATAACGGTCAAGGTCCGGACCTCCCTGAAACTATGAGGAATGAGATTCGAGATTCTTCAGGTAGAAAGCTACTGCTCTTCCACGTGGCAGCTCTGCCGACCTTTCTCTTCACGTAAAGATGACCTTAAGTGCTGCTACAATTGTTAGGAATACCTGTCGTTTTTCCACTTCTTCAGACGGTCGTCGACCGCCTCATCAGTTCATCTACACTACTGCAATTAGGACAAGGTCATTCGTTCATGAACTGTCTACAAGATATTCTGACTCACCATCTTCATTTTTTTTTAATATTTTCCCCCAGTTTTCTATATTATCGATTGAAAAAAGCATTGAAAATAATAACAAAGATCCGATAGATTTAAATTTTATTTTAACTGGTTAGCTACACTTTACGAAAAGATAGATATGCAAAACTTTAAACTATTGTTACTTAATTAATCTCATACTAGTCACCTCAAAAATTTCACTCTTCCTTTATTTTCTTGATGAATTTTCTCTATCGAGTAGTCTTCAAAAGTTTTCACCTTAACAGTACGCTATTTTATAATCTATAAAATATCTCAAACTCGAATTCTAACAAATCTGTTTTATCATGTAAAAATATCATAATATAATGTAACATCTAGGCAGCTAGAATCCACAAATTATTCTGTTTTTGAGGATATTGTAAAATGTGATTATATATATATAGGACGTTCTATATTTTATTTCTTAAAATTAGCACATTAACCTTGCAGCTGCACGATTTTGGTCTTAAATTACCTCAGTGAATTGATATTATATTCATATAAATTTTTTTTTTATTGTTACTTTCTTTTCATTCACGTTATCGAAATTGATAAGAAAGTGAAATCTGGCCTTACTGTTATTATCTGTGAATCGCCTCATTAGTGAATAAAGGGTTTAATGACTGTTAAAAGGTTCTGAATGTGGGTGTTGTTGACCAAAAGTACTAAGACAACGACCTAATAATATGCATCGTCTGCAATTATCGTCTGAGTGAATAGCCTCATCATATATAAACAGTTTGCTGCGTCATTAGTATTGACACATCGGCATGAGTCCTTTTGCTATAATTGTTTTATTTATTTTTATTGAGTAAAATTTATAGAAAATTCGAATTTTTCTTTTTCTTTTTTAATACGAGTAAATAAATAATTCCTTTTATGATAACGTTACACCGCTAACGGCTTTGACACGTTACGCAACACGCGAGTTCATCGTGTAGCAAGTTTGTTTAGATTTCAGGTGAGAACGACCTTGAAATCGGATACGACCTTGAATTTTAGATTTCTAATAGGAAGTATACTATTTCAACTTTTATTAGGAAGAATTGGTGCTTGGCATTCGTGATAATCACTCGTTGCTTATAGAATCACCGTTAGAGTAACGACGTGAGCAAAATATATAGGACCTGCATCGTGCATGCGCTTGTACCCAATTAAAATTCAACGATTACGGATTTAACATTAAACGCTAGAATAAATAAATATATTTATAAAATAAACTTACAGCAATTTAATTCCTACCACGCCTTTTTCGCGCGAAAAAAGTCTAATCAGCATTTTAGTCAAGGATAGGTCTACTTGAAAGTCTGTGGAATTTTAACCCAAGCAAATTTTTCGACCTCTCTCTTTTACAAGTCAACGACTTCTAACACAAAAATAAATTTTTACTTGGTTATTAGTATTCACAGAATCAATGATCTGTAATCAAATCTTTCATTTGCGATTATGTCGAATTGGAATTTTTAATCGCTTCGTATCGATTCAGGAGAAGAAATCGAAGAACGTCAAAAACGTGTTTTACGATTAAACAGATATTACAAACATTTCTGGAAAAACAAAAAAAAACATTCAAATCAACAATTTATAATCGTGTATACTGTAAAAGAAATATTTATTAATTAAACTTCACTTATCGAGATTTATTCCTAGAAATGTTTTCTTAATAATTTACAGGGGGAATTTTATTTAGTTTCATTCTATTTTTTTTAAAACAGTTTAATTTCATTTTATTTTTTTATCCATAAAATAACATTAGTAAATATTTCAGAGTTTTTAACTGATTAAACAGAATTTGTAGTTTTTGAAGAAAACCACAAATTCTGTATAATCAGTTAAAATAATTTCTAAATAGTTTTAATTAAGATCGAAACGAATCGATCCGTTATTCGATTACAACATTATAACAGCATTATTCGATTTTATATTTCTTTTAAAAATTCAAAAATTCGTCATATACTTGATCATATAATGGATTTCAGTAAATTTCATTTAAGTGGTACAGTACAGGATAGCTCATAAGTTTCTTTACCATTCAAAAATTCAAAAAACTTTTTGTTAGTAAGTTATTATTATTCATTTTATATAATAAAACACAGAAAATGGAATTTTTTTAAACTATGCATGGAAAATGATATCATATTACTGGCATCATTGTTATGCTCTCTGTTAAAATAATGAAGCGCTAATTTTGAAAATAAAATTTTTTATGATTTCTATGCGTTGCTCCTTCGTGAACTTTTCTATAATAAATTTCTAAGGAACAAGTTTTCAAAATCTTGAACCAAAATTTAAAAATAAAATCGAAATGTTATTAAATTTTTAAATAGTAAAATGACTTATAGTGCACTCTATATTTATACGAAATATGACGTCAGAATGCATAAATATATAATTTTTCTGTTATTACATCAATAATATCGATCCTCTAGTGGGCCATAATAACATAAATGAATTTTTATCCGAATTGGCTAATATTTACTCGAGTTATTATGTTGACTGATGGACAACCAACGAACTTAATTTATGTACATTTTTGTTATATTTGGAATAGAAACATTCAAAAAAAAGTAGTCGAATATATTTTTAAATGCGTCAAAAACATATTTATATAACTTGTAATCATAGATTTATACGATTTAATTATATTTAATAGGAAATTACGATCAGAAGAAAAGTTTGCGATGCAATATGAAAATATTGTTCGCTGCTAATTTCGATTATTTATTTTTAAGATTTAAGAATGATCAATTTTCAAATTGTGAAACAAATAACGCATTCCAATTGTAAAGTTTTCCTTTGAGAATATCAAAGAAAAACTTCGATAAGAATATTTCCATATTCTCTAAAAATATCTCTCAACTATTCAATAGTTGACTCTTGTTATTTGAGAAATAAGTTAATTTATGATTCTTTGACGATAATAAACAGTCAAAATTCTATGTGTTGTGTCGATTAACGTCATGTGTAAATCCTGATTCTGATTATTTCTGTATTAGTTAGAATTATGCAAATTAATCATATCTCAAAATATAGCGAATCGATGCTCATTTTAATATATTCGGATTTTTAATTGTTATAAAATGACGATTCTTTAAAAGGAATTCTTTAATTGTTTTCTTTGTTGGTCTTTTGCAGTCTCATCCTGATTTTAATTGTTTCGAATCTACAGTATGATTTATTTAATGGAACTAATTCGAAATTTTAATTTATCAATAATTGAGCAAGTTATTTTTATATCTTCTTCTAAGGAGATATAAAAAATTTATAAAAAAAAAAATTAAATAAATCCCAAATTTATAAATATTAATTTTTTTAAAATTTAATATGAGGAATATATTGAAAAATCCTAATAAATCCTATAAATGAAGCAAATAAACATAAAACGTTAACGCTAAATTATATATGTTTAAAATTTAAAATATATAATGCGATAATGAGAATTATAATAAGATTTAATTCTTAATGATTATTTTGTCTATATACTGTAAAGCCATGTATTTTATCTCTATGTTGATAAATAAATAATTTTTTTTTTTTTTTTGTGTGTGTAAATTGCTGATGGTTAAATTTAGACAAAAATACTCGAATAAAAATTTTGATGGAAATTTGTTACTGACGTTAAATTTTTGTCCATCTGGATGGAAAAAATACTAGAACACGCTAACATAGCCGCCATCTATCGATATATTTTAGAACTGAAATTGGTTGTGGCCTTCATCTTCGGCAACAGAAAAAAGTTTAATTCTTTCCGACGATATGTGCTTACTTTAAGCATTTTAGTAATTTTCGATTTCAGTTATTGATTTCAATAGAAGTTGATTTCGGAAAGAACTAATTTCTAATTTCCAGATATGTCTGCTATTTTAGAAAGGTAAAGATGAGAGATTGAAATATATATCATCAAAGCCATCTTCGATGTTTCTCGATTTCCATAGAAATTTGTCAAATAGTTCAATAGTTATTAGAGAAACCTCAGGGATCGGTTGTATAAACTAATACTAATTTAAACCTGGACTAAGCAAGAGACTTGCTTTAGCCTTGGTCTGCTTGCGCCGAGTCTAAATTTGTCTTATTTAAACTAAGATTAGGTATTGGTCTAAGGCTTAGACCAATACTTAATCTTAGTTTAAACAAGACAAATTTAGATTCGACGCAGGCTAAAGCAAGTTTGTTGCTTAGTCCCGGTTTAAATTAGTCTTTGTTTATTTATACAACCGGCCCCAGAAGTTTAAATTCTGGTCATTTTTAAATGGCCAGAATTTAAACTTCTAGAAATTATAGAAAATTCTTGAAATTATAGAATTAATTGATTTTATTTTGAAATTAAGTTCAATGATTTCTCTACCGTATTTCGTAAAAATCAATCAAACAGTTCAAAAATTATCAGCAAGAAACTGCCGAATAACTTTATTAAAAGAATTAATTGATACGTTATCAAAGTTATTTGAAATTCCTACTAAATTTCGTAAAAATTCGTTATATTTAGTATTAAATATATTAAGAGAGCAATTCAGAAATTTAATTTTACTTTTTTTTTTTAAATGGTTGAAGCTACAGATGTGTCGAAATCATCTTTGATATCAAAACATTCTTGCTGAATTTTGTGAAAATCTACTAATTAATTCAAAACTTGGAGAGCAGACGGGTAACTTGAATTCTACATTTAAAATATTTAAAAACTATTATTGATTTAATTGTAACATTCAAGTTTGACTAAACCAGTAAGAATATATTTTTAGTATTGTGCGGTATATACATTTTCTAACAAAATAACACTTTTGCATTAGATACAAAATATATTTATTTATATAGGTTACACCTTTATATGTTTATTTAAGTAAACTATCCTTTGATCTCTAGAACTCATCCTGTTTTTTCTATTTTTCGAGCCAAGTATCAAGGTCTTACGATGTTCACGGAATTTGTTGCAGATATAGTCATTCCTGGAAAAAATCTTCATGACAGAAAAAATTTATCTTTTGCTTCTTGTAATAAATAAATTTTTATTGCCAGATGAAAAGATCAATAGTTTATTATTAATTTTCTGCTTTCAAAATCTCTCGAATTTATTACAGAAGGAACAAAAAACATTTAACCATGTTGAACAATTTTTTTCTTAAACGTAAATATGGCTATTTTAATAATACTCTTATTGTGTTTCTTCATCTCTAAATTTTATGTATAGATAAATCATGACAAAACATTAATCTACTTGTATCAAATTTCATCAATTTGATTAAATAATATTTTTATAAATTATTTAATTATATATTTATATAAAATAATAATAATAAACGTAAAAATATTATCATAATGATCATTTTATTACGACAACGAAATAATTTTGAAGTTCAGAGACTTCTGACGTAACTAACTCTTCTTACATATTTATTTGAGAAACTGCTATATAATAATTTCCTGAAGAAGTCGAAAATAATAAAAGATCTCAAACATACTATTTTAAGCAGAATAATTTTATATATAACAATATTAAGAAATTATGAAAAACTTCATTGCTTAATTTTTAAGGATTGCACATCAAAAATCTCTAAATTTATCATTATAAATTTGCTTCTAAAAGATATTTTTAGAAAATAAGCCAATTTTTGTTGATCTAGAACAGGGATGCACAGACTTGTTAAGACCAAGAGCGCATAGCTTCACTGTGACTTATAGGAAGGCTACCAAAAAAATCACGAAAGTTATGTATCATATACGCATGCTTATTAATTACATGCTACAAAGAAACGTAATCGAAAGTAAACGAATAATTTTTAATTGGATGTGTGGTATTGCATGTATTTAACAATTTTTTTATGTAAGGTTCGAAATTTGTAGTAGCCAAATGCAAAATTGATTCTAAATTTTCATTAGCACGTTCGTTAATTAAGCGGCAGTGCTACCTTGTGCGCGTGTATAATTTTTTTTAAAAAACCTGTTTCACACACATAAATTCAGTAAAACCTGTTTCACACACAAAAATTCAGTATTTATTATTATAAATATGATTGTTAATTTTTTCCGTTATTGTTTAAATACATCATTATCGAACTACTGTAAAAATAATTTTACTAAAGTTCCAAAAAACAGCACAAAAAGCAGTAGAAAAAACTTTAGTAGAGTAAACTTTAGTAAGTAGTTCTGGAACTTTAGTAATAGAAGTGAAGCAGTTTTAGTTTTTTGTTCTAAAAGTTAAATAATTTTACATCAGAAAAATATTACTCGAAAATGCGTTGTTCAAAACTACAAATAATATTTGGTCGATTGTACGACTTGTTAAAATAACACATGGTAAGGCGGGCCGCCAAAAAATCATCATCGGAGGGCCGCGGTTTGCGCATTCCTGATCTAGAATAATTTAATGCGTCAGTAATTTTGTGTTGTTACAGCGTATTACTAATATTTATTGAGTCACCGAACATCTCTTAAATTTATTTTCAGTTTGAATTAACTAGAAAAAATATTTTGATATTTTCACCTGATTATACTAAAATAAAATATTAATTAAGTTGTTATTTTTAACTGATAATTCTTTGATCCTTGATTTATTCGCCGAAAACTTTTTATATACTTATTATTATTATTATTTTTTGTAGTGAAATATGTAGACTGTAAAATCAGTCTACTATTTCATTACAAAAATTATTTAATATAAGGTAAGTCGGGAGAAGATGCCATTTATGTGCTAATTCCGAATAATTACAATAGATAGCAGTGTCGCTTTCCTCAATCTTTTCGTGGAGATATCTTAACGCAATATTTTCAGTAACTTGGTAGTTCAGCGAAAAAACCTGGATTTTAACGATTTCTCTGGATAAGTGATTTATAAAATGCATGTAATGTAACTATTGATATAAGAATTTCTACTATAAGGTATTGCTGCTTGTCTCACGATCGGATGTCGATTTCACGGATAAATATGGATGTAGGGACGAACGCAAGGTGTATGTAGGGAATCAATCCAGTGGGACGGCCATTATTGAATATGACGTCATATCGATGTCTTAATCTAATACGTGGGGTGAACACCAGTAAAATCTTTAGGGTATTATGCCACAAGTGGCATTTTACCCCAACCAATATTATACATTTAGTTTTACAAGTCATGCAGATGAATCCATATTATTTTGACTATTTTCTGTTATACTTTATATATTGTTAAAAAGTTTACTTTAATAACAAGTCGCAGAATTTTAGTTCACAGAAACTGAAATAATGTATTAGTAAGTTAAC
>WUQG02383003.1:0-17929 GCA_011317285.2 Androctonus mauritanicus | reverse complement strand
TAGTAAGCCGAAAGTACTTCTGTTATAAAAGTTTTTTGAGAATTAATCCCTAGACTGCTCATTTGTGCTAGAATTAAATTACTAATTACTTAAATTACTGTTCAGAGCGGAGAATTACAAGCTTGAACGTTATCGAATCTTATAAACTGCTAACTGTCCATACTGTGGTTGGGATGATCCAATACAGACAATTTTTAGTACCTCTTGAATAGTAAAAATTCAATTTTTCAGTGCTGAGAGGTACTGGAAATTGGCTGTACTGAATACATGAAATTCTTTGACTTTCCAATAGAAGACTACAATCAAATGTTTTTGTTTGCAAAAACATGTTTTAAATGTGTTATTTCTTTGTCATAACTCTGTCCATTCTTTGAAAAATTTGAGAATTCTGGATTCAGTTCAGCCTCTGAAGAAATGCCAAAAACTATAAAATTACCATATAAGGCATCTGAGTCTAATATAATCAAAAGTATTGCTAAAAAACTAAATATCAGAATGGTAACCACTGGATATTCAACTTTGTATAAGAAACTATAAAATGACAAGTCTTGTTACCATGGTAATGAATAAATAGGATCTATATAATACCATTATACAATCATTACCTTGACTGGCAAGAAGAATATATCAGTATCACCTCAAGAAATTTAAAAGATTGCTTCTCAGAACATAAATAAGACATTCACCTTGGCCAGACTATTATTGTCTTCTCTAGGAGGATCTATGAATTCAATCTCGGCATTGATTGAAAATGGGTGAAAGTGCCAGTCAGTCACTTAAAGAAGGACAATTATTTGAATCAATTAATAATTTTCAGTAGGTCACAACATCTTAATGTCATTACTGATGGCCAAGCCAACAGCATACTTAGTGTATGGTGTCATGTATTCTAATGTGTGAAGGCTTTGCCATTTATTAATATGAACTTTGGTTTTTATCTATATTGTAATTATATTGTAATTACTTTAATTTATTTATTTATTAGTATTATTATATTTTCATGTTTTCGTTATGGAATTACTCTTATTATAAAGCACATGAACTGCATTTGATTTTTAAAATCCTATATTTGTTTTTGTAAGTTTATTTTTCTTTGAGCTCTTAGAACTTTCAATTCTGTTTGATGTTGTAACCTTTTCATCATACTTTGTACTGCTGATGATGGCTACATGCAGTGGTGTTATTCAGCCAATTCGGCCAAAGCAGTTTTTAATTTTTCATATTCTTTAATTTATGAAATTTTGTCAATGTTATTCTATCTTCTATAATTTTTAATTAAATATAAATAAAAATATTTTTTTAAATTTCTTCAAGATCCCTGAAATCAAATTTAAGCAAATTGGTTGTTAAATAATTTGAATATCACCACTGGCGACATATTAGTTGAAAACATTCTGGTTCACTCTGATTAGAGGATTTATATTATTGCTATTAAATGCTATTTTTATTTCTTTGTCATAACTCAGATTTATTAAGCAGTGTTATTCTTTATTTTGTGCCTGATCCCTTTCAGTTCCAGAATACTGTGACCATAAAGCTCTTGTTGGACAAAAATTATTTAAACTTCACATCCTTCACTCAAGAAATTTTGTCCATATACCTTGCATTTTCTTCAATGAATTTCATCTACACTTTGTCCTTTAGCTTGCAAAAATTGAACAACAGAGCAAATTTCATATTTGGCGGGAATTCAATGGTGTAGCCATGTTTACTTGCTTGCTAAGGATTGACAGCATTGACAGGTTACATGGAAGTAGCTAATTGGTTACTTATTGATGACACCTGTGCAAACACTGGATTACTATGGCAACTAAATTTTGTTTACAAGCCTGCCAGAAGTTGATTTCTGGATAACTTACATTAATTCAATCAAATAAATTAATAAATAAATGATATCAATTAAATATTAATTTATTTGATTGCAAATATTCCTAATTCAGCCAAATTCTACTCTTAGTGAACTATTTTAGAATTAAATTACAAAATTAATTATTATTTAATAACTATGCTACAGTATCACCATCTGTTATTTAATAATTCAATTACAAGTTTTATTTTTTTCCAAAATTAAAAATTTGCCTTGATTGCATCACTTTAGTCTAAATTTAAATAATTAATTATTAATTCAACAGATGGTGGCACTACAATGTAATTATTAAATAATCATTAATTTGGTAATTTAATTCTAAAATAGTTCACTAGGGATAGAATTTGGCTGAATTTGAAATATTTAGATAGAAATCTCCTATTATTTGATTGCATTTTGGCCAAAATATAAATTATTATTAATTTAAAATTTATATTTGATAAATTTTTCAATAATTCTGATAGCTAGGCTGTAGACTGCCAAATTTGAAGTTTCAATTCTAATTAATAAAACAGTTAAAAACAATTAAATTTAATAAAAATTGGCAGGAATGTGTAATTTTTCTGCTTCTTCTTCTCTTTAGACATTTTTACAGTTTACATCATTCAACTAATTTCAGTAAAATTCAAAATATAGATGTTTCTTAGATTTCTTAGGGTCCCCTAAAAATTTCAGCATAATCAGATCATAATAAAGAAGTATGGCTCTTTCTCAATAAAGGCTTCTACAAGCTACATTATTCAATCATTTTGAGCTAAGTGTTAGACAGGTGGCTTATGCATAGGCACTGCAGAATTGCAGCACCCCAATTTTTCTTGGATGTATAAATATATTTATTAATTTATTTATATTTGCCTATAATATTTATCATCAATAATCCTATGTGATTCTCTTGTTTTGTATAAAAAATAATAAAAATCTATCTTGTAGCACTTAGGAGAGTGAAAGATGCTAGCAGCATTATGTTTACCACAGTGGCATATTGCTACTTGCACAAGCATTGCATGTTATAGTGAGATGCATGGATGCAAGCTATTAGTGTAAAGTGGTACTGTCCATCGCACAGTTCCACTATTGTTTAAATACAGGTTGTACCAGTAATAATGAGTTTGTAATGCCTATTGTGTTTACTCTGTATAAAATATTTAAATAAAATTAAATATTTATTAAAAATATTTAATAAATATTTAATATTTAGACATTACAATTAAAGATATAAATATAAGAATTAAATATTTGGACATTACAATTAAATATATAACAATTAAGAATTATACTAAACTGTATAATTTTGATAGATAATAAACAATATTTTTTCATTTTTAATTTTTACCATTATTTTGATATCTTATCCAAATATGTATACACTGTATTTACAGTGTACATGCATATTTCAAAAGTTGCAGCACCTTCACTATTTCAAGTCATCAGCTGCCACTGATTTTAGATATACCTTGGCTCATTTAAGATTTTTTTTTATAACTTTTAATATTACCTAAGAATTTCAACTCAACTGGACTAAAAATAAGAAAGTATATTGATATATTAATATGTTGCCTTCTCAGAGAAACAGTTTTCATCTAAAAAGTAAATGATAGCTAATCAAAAACATATGCAAAAAATATGCATATAGAACACTAAAAAATTATGAAATTTGATGTATATGAGATACAGCTATTCAAAACTGATTCATGATTTAAAAAATAAAGCAATAACATCAAATAATACTTCTAAATTGTAATAAATATTCTAATTTTTTGATTTTACAAGTAACTTAAACTGTACTTCAGTCTATTCCAAATAGATTAAAGTTGACTGTTTTTGAGAAAGGCAAACTTTTGGATATACCTTTTCTTTCCTTAATTATATCTTATTTTTAATTGATAAATCTAGATAAAATTGTACAATAAAAATATCTAGAAATATTCAATATTTTTGTTTGGGCCAAAATGAATTAATTGATTTTGACAAGGAAATTCAATCTTTAACAAATTTCAAATTCTTGTATAAATATCCTTTAGCTTGTCATCTGCTTCATAAGGACAAAGATAGATATGATCCTTCAACATCTTTTTTGGAGAATGCTAAACCTCATTTTCACTGGCAAAGCTAAAATAAATTATTACGAAATGCTGGGGATCATATAGGAAAATGTGAATAACATTTTATTTTTTAAACCAATTTTATACGAGAACAACTTGCTTTTTTAGACTATGTAGGTCAAAAATGCACCAGACGCAAATATTAAAATGTTTTAATACTTGTGTCTAGTGCATTTTTGACCTACATATTTTATTTTTTATTTGAATGGAAGCAAAATATAAACATATCAATTTTTAAAATTGTTATATAAAAAGTGTAGTAAAAATAAAAATATGACACAATGAGCATAAGGGTATAAAGAAAATTTATCTATCTGTTAAACATTAGCAGATGTCTCTATATCCCATAATCCTAGCTATGCTTATTTTCAACCATAATCTAGATTATACAATTACAATATATTTAGAAATCATGAAACAAAATCTCAGAGTAGAATTAGAACATATATGAAACATTAGATATGGTAAATTCAACATAACACTTTCAACATTGGCTTACCAAACCAGCATTAGAGTTTTATATAATGAAGAATCTGAAACAATTATTTATAAATATTTGCTTCTAATGCAACTATTTATATTTTGTTTCAACCATACAAAAACTACGAAATAAAATGTATTTTTATTAATCTGAAATTTGCCGAATTGAAATACAGGTAGTTCTTGGTTTACAAATTCCTTCTTAATGAGTTTCTGGCTTTGGGAGTTTTTTAAAAAATAGCATATCAAAAAAATTAATAATATATACATTAATTGCAATAAATAAATGCTAAATATTAAAAAAGACATTTAAACTCAGCATATAGCTATACTATATACTACAATTGGTTTTGTAACAGAAACTCTATTGTCTGCTGTGAAATTGGAAAATTCTAAATGGTAACCAAGAAGTGGAAGTAGAATGCTCTCTGGTTTTACTGGTATATAATGCAAATAATTTCCATTCCCAAATTGTATATAAAATAATAGTTCATCTGCATTAAAGATCATCTACTTATCTGTCATTAATAATGAAGAATAAAAATTCTTTAACATTTAAATGATATATATAATTTCTTTATATAACTTGCTTGATTTTAACAACTATATTTTCTTTTTTTTTAGATAAATAAATCATTGATTTTATTATGGTCAAGTTGCATTGCTGAGAACAGAATCCCTGAATTTAATGTTATGTCTATGGAAAATTGAACTTTGGCTTAAGAGCTATTACTTTATGAACAATTTCCAGATCCAAATTAACTTGTAAACGTGAGAACTACTTGTATTTAACACAAAATATGAATAATTAATTGCAGAGAATATTATACTACTCACATTGGACAAAATACATTAGATGATGTATTCTCAGATGAAATGTTAAATTTTCTGTCTAATTTCCAAGAATTATTTTCATTAATCTTTGGATTAATCCATTCATCTTTTATTGGAAGCTATTTTAAAACATTATTATAATTTATTATTAAATTATTAGACAGATATTTATTATTAATTTAGCAGTTAAAAAAATTATAATAATTTATAATTTATACATTTTAAAATTAAATATTAAAAAAAAACAAATCAAGTAATCTTTAAAGTTATAAAAATGAAAGTATTAAAAGAAACTAATATTTCAATACAAATTAATAAACTTTTTTCTTTAAATGCATAGAATACTAAAGTAATACAATTTCAAAACAAAACAAAAAAAAAATAATGTTTTAACAAAAGAGCAGTATACTATTTTATATTTAGTTAAGCACACAAATTGATTTGGAGTATTTATCTGTATAATAAATTTCAAATAATGCTATTTTTAATAGCAATTAATAATATATACTAAATTCTTTTTCAGGATCTTGAAGAGGATTCAAAAGTAAATAAGAAAATTCAATATGGAATGATAGTAAATAAGAGAAAAGATAGAATTGAAAATAGCTTTATTAAAAGAAATAACAATGTTATTAGGATTGACTCATAGGAATTCTGCTAAGATGGAAAAGTATTTTTTCAAATTTTTGATTCCCAAGGCAAGCAAAGAAGTAAAAATAAATTATTTGATAAAAATTCAAAAACAGTATGAAAAAGATATTACAACATGGAGATTGAGAATGAAGAAAATAAAATAGGATAAATTTGGCATTGATGAAGTAAATATTGATATGTTGGGAACAATTGATTTTGTCAGCATATACTAATTTTATCAACTCAAAGACATCTGGAAAGAGGAGTTGTTATACCTTGTTTAAAAAAAAGATGAGAGACCATAGCAACTATAGAAGAAACATACTAATGTCTCATACTGAAAAAGTTTTTGAAAGTATTTTGGAAGAAAGGATAAGGAATAAAGTATAAAACAATTTACTAGAAGAACAATATGGCTTCAGAAAAGAGAGATCAATTGCTTATTTTGTCTTATATAGAAAATGAAGAATGTTGAGAATAGGATGGTCATCATCATCATTAGTATTGAAAAGGCATACAATAGTATACCAAGTGAAGTGTGGGCAATTCTGAAATAGAAGAAAATTGGGAGAGAGTTGATAACTCTTATTCAGTTTGTATAAGGAATGTGGAAGTTGTGTGAATATTGGATTGGGAAGGGCATATGAAGAGAATGGCAGAAGACAGACTTCCAAAGCTAACATATGAACAATGGAAGGAGAAGAATAAACTAAATGGAAGACCAAGAAAAAGGTGAGAGGAAATGATTAAAAGAGCAAATCAGAGTAGAGTGGACTCTGAAGGTATCTGAAGGAAGAGATGGTGAGAAAAGAGAATGAAATGGAGTCACTGATCCATACTTCCTCTCTCCATAAAGTTTCTGTTCAAATCAGCTTGATCCAAAAAACTTAAGTATTCTTGCAAATAAATAGATAACTGAAACTTGAGCTTTTTCTTAAATAAACTCAAGCTTAAGTTTATTAAATTGGTAAAAAATTATATTCTGAACAACAAAAAATTATTCTGTGAAACATATGTGTGAAATAGAGATTATAAAATTTATTCCAGCCCTTTTCTGTTTACCGATATAGTTTATTTTTATTAAAATAAAAGATTTGTGTAATTTTAACAATAGTCATGGGACAATTATGTTTATTGCAAACTCCATGGTTTCACAATATCACACCAGTTTCCAGTATAGTATTTGGAATCATGCTATGCACAAACAGGAGAAAGAAAATAATTTTGAGAAAAATTTTGTAATGAGCACAGGCAAATGCTCTTATTTGTCATCTTTTGATGACTGAAAACAAATTGATTCATAATTCTTGTAACTGTGAACTCAACAAAACAAAACATTTCTTCAACTTTCCTATGAAGAGCTGTTTTTCTGATGAATTTAATCATACCAGGAAAAGGATAATGAATTGTTATTGGTTAATTGTTAATCATATTTGTTTTTTATATGACTATTTTACATATTGTTTTTATTTTTATGAACATCTACAGATAGTCCTCAACTTATGACTATTTGTACTTACAATGTTGATATAATCTATCAATTCTATAATTTGTCAATGCAATTCCATAGGGTCAAGTCAATGGTCTGATATATGGAAAACATCTTTTTTTGTGTTTGATTCTTGTAGTTTTGTGTTGTTTATGCTTATTAAGATAATGCAGTGTCCTAATAAACATTAGTAATGAGAAATCCATAAATTTTGGCATTTACAACTTTTGACCAATCTGACTTACAATGGCAGGATTTGAACCAAACCCCATTGTAAGTCAAGGGATATCTCTGTATGTTTCTATTTATTTTCAATTTAGCCTATGTGATCCATATATCACAAAACAAAAATAAAGGACAAACTGATCATTATAATCATAGTTGGGTTAATTTGTGATTAGTGGACTTTCAAACACAAGTTAAAAAAAAATATTTATCAAAAAAGTTTGATAATTTGAGTTTCAACAACCCTACCTATTTAGTTACTAAATGAATGAAAACCATCAATGAAGATTGACCAGACCAACCTATGAAGATTGTGACTGTCACAAACTGTGAAATGTATAAAGGTGATGATATGTGCTGACAGAAGAATCACCACTGACACAGTGGCAAATGAAATAAAGTGCTTGCATAGTTTGGCCTACCTACAGCATCATGCATGATTGTCTAAAGTTCTGTAAAATATATGCGCACTATTAAAATAACTGTTGGAAAAACAAAAATTGGTGTGCAAGGGTTCTTGCAGCATCTGCTTTGATATGCCATGAAGGAACAGGTATATTGATCCAGATTGTCATGGGTAACAAGTCATTAGTGTACCACTACCAACAAATCCAAGCAGGCTTCCATGCACTGGAAACATCTTTAGTCACTGGTGGCCAAGATGCTCAAGATGACACATTTAGGTGATACAGTCATATTGACTATCTTTTAGGATGCAGAGGGGATTCTGCTGACCCATTTCCAACTAAGAGACATAAATGTCAATCCATTTCATACTATGAGATGTTAGGCAAAGTCTGTGATACAATTTGCCAGAAATGTCCAGGCCTGTTGTTCTGCAACACTTTGATTCATTACAACAGTGCCAGGCTGCATACAACCTGACTGACAATGGTTGCAATTGAGAAATTGTATTAGGAGTGCTGGAATATCCAACCTACAGTCTGAACCTTATATCCAGTGACTTCCACTTGTTTAGTCCCCAGAAAACACATTTTTTGGGCCAACATTTCAGCAATGATGCAGAGGTCAAATGAGAGATGTGCCTGTAGCTGCAAAAGCAATTGAAAGAATTCTACATTGCAGGATTCCAGAGTTTCATACAGCACTGGACAAGAGTACAAATATAGAGAGAATTATGTAGAAAAGTGAATGATAGTACCAGATAGGTATCTTTTCCATGTTTATCAATTTTTGTATCTTACTGACTCTCCCTCATATAAGCTTACTCTTAAATTTCAATTATTAAAATAATATAGCATTTATTGAAATAAATAGATAATTTTTTATAATTAAAAAATTTTTCAAATCCAGTTCACTATTAAAATAAATATGACCACTTAGCTAAAATTCCAGACTTACAGCATTGAAATTTGAAGAGAAAAATAGAGAGCGAGCAGGATGTGATCATGTTGCATCACATCTAATAGTAAATTCTACAATATAATTTTATTGAAGTGTTGATTGGCAGAAAATATCAAAGATACATATTAAAATTTAAAATTTTATTTCAATAAATTTCAACAAAGTTTAAACAATAAAAAAATCATAGCCAAAACATGGAACAGAAATTTTGCTGCAATGGATAAGAGTGAAAAGCCAATCAATGCATGGATTATTGCCAGGAACAGAAATCTGATGTCCAAAATCAGCTGTAAGATAATCATTCCATGTTTTTTAAATGATCAGAATTATCAGAAAACATAGAAATTATCAATTAGAAATATCTGTATATATATCACTACATTTCCATTTAATATTAACTGATGATACATATAGTAATGGTAATCATGTTTATACTTTAAAAAAGATAAAATCAGAAATGTATAAACCTTTTTGTAAAGTGCTCCTTAAATTAATATTTTTGAATGCATTTAAATATGAATATTCACACACAACTGCACATTTTTAATAATAGAATTAACAATAAGTATATTTTACCTATAAACATATCAGATGCTGCCACTAACATAAGCACCCTACTAATGCAAAGAGGATCAAACAATTGATTTATATATTTTCAATTGTATTTGTGCAGTATCTAAAATTTAATTACTTATAAAATATTCATTTATGTATAGTTTTACATGTCCATATATTCTTAACCAAAATAGATGAAAGAATCATTAAGATAATGATTTTTGCTACAATATAAATATGGCAAATTACATGGCTGGCACAAAGGGAATGCAGTATGACAGTCATCATATATTATAATCTTACTAAAAATTTTCCAATTTTTGACTGCCCTATTATAAGCCGACCTTCATTTTCAAAATTTTGTTTTAGGAAATATTTTTCAGTTTATACACAATTATATATGGTAAATATATTTTCATTAATTAATATTGATAAATAATTGATTATTTAACAATGAATTGTTTATATGAGTAAAATTTGTAAATAAAATTCATTTAATTTTTGCCTGGGAAGTACTAGATCAGTGTTTCTCAACATAACTGATACTGTGGACCAATAAAAATTTTAAGCTTGTATTGCGGACCACACAAAAAGTTGCAAACCAAACTGAAGAAAGTACAGGGTTTTTTTGTAATTCGTGGACTAATTACCTGAAAAGTTCAGACAGTACTATAAAATGACTGTATATTTTTCAGTAAAGATTGTGCACAAGATGCCCTGGTAGAGGGAGAGGAGAGAAAATTTTTTCAAAGTTATCCCAAACAATAGTTTCTGGAGAAACCCTAGACCTAATTTTTTTTTAGATTCATGCATTGTCATTGACTTTGTATGGCAAGCAAATGCTCAGTTTTCTCAGTTGTATGCATTATTATTGCCTTTAAAAAATTAGTAATAATGCATATAAAGGTTGTAAAACTATATGATAAATATAAAGAAGTTCACGGACCACTAAAATTTTTCTGAGGACCACCGATTGAGAAACACTGTACTAGATAATATTTTTTAATTAAAATATAAATATAATACTTAATTATGACTATATAATTATATTATATTATATATTTATATTTAATTACGCTGTTAAAAAGTTATAAAATCAAAGTTATTTTAACCAAAGTTATATAATATTTTTTAAAAATTTAAAGATTAAAAATTTATCCATATCAAACCTTGATACGCTTTAAAGATGGAGTACCAAAACAGGAAGTAGTTTCGGTTTTAAATTTGTCCATTATCAATAATGGTTCTGATTCTTCTTGTTTTTTTAAAAAATTAAATTTTTTATTAGATAATTTATATTGGCCACCTTTATTATCTATAAAATATATTGAAAAACTATTACTACTTATTATATTAATATTAAGTATCAAAAAGAAATAAAGGATTAATAAAAGTTATTTATAATTTAAAATATTAGAAACATGTGAACTGTTTGAAATACAACTCAACTTGAAAATTCCAAATTGCATTATAATCCATATAATCTGGCATTTTCTATAATTTGATATTTTGTAATTCAGTCAGTTCTCATCTGTTGCTTTTCTATTATATTAAAATCTGTGCTGTTAGAAAATTTATTTTATTTTCTTGTGATTCATGAATATTTCACCAATTGCACTTATAATAGAACTTGTTATTATGGAAGTATATATTATTTTATGATTGTTCTTGTTATTTATAAAAATGTTCCATTATCTTTTCTATTAATGTCCCCTTTCTCTGAACATCTGAAGAGAGGAAGACCACCCTAAAAATGCTCCTGTATCTGTAATTTTTTTTTAAAAGTCTGATAAGCTAACTGAGATTTTTTTTATTGTCACAAATAAGTATTTAAAACATGCTAAATATACAAATAATAATATATTAATGTTTAAAATGTCTTATGCTATTGATAACATGTGAATCTTGAGTTACTATAAAAGTTGTGCTGCCAGAGCACAACTTTTATAGTAACTCAAGATTCACATGTTATCAATAGTAACTCAAGATCTAGTTGTTTTCCATTTTTGAAACCTATCTGTAATTCTGGAATAGGTAAATCATATAAAATGTCTAATAGACATCATTTAGCTGATTCTTCTCAACAGTATGTTATTCATTGAATTGAGATGAAATTGAATCAAGTTGATGCAGTCAATAAGTTGAATGCATTAAGAATGGTGATATCAAGGCTATGGAAACAGTTTCAGAATGCAGATGATATTGCTAGAAAGCACATTGAAAGATATGCTACAATGTTATTATTTGCATAATGTTATCAGAATTATTAAACATAAAAATATTTAGGAAAATATTGTTTATTAAAATTGACATTTCTTTTTTTTAACCATCACTTTCTATTTTCTTCAATCTTTCATTATCATTTGTCAAACAGATGATAATGAAAGATTGAAGAAAATAGAAAATCTTACTTGATTTCCTTATCTAAATTAGCTTATATAAAATATTTACCAAAGCCAGAATTATGAAAAATATTTGCTGATTTTACAAAGAAAATAACAAGCAACAGATATAACAAATTAATATACAAGCAAGTATACAAGCAATAGACTGCAAATAACAAGTAATAGATAACTTTCAATACTAGCACTCATTCAAGCAGAGAACTTCCCCATTATATTTGATAGTAGTTATTTAAGCAAACCATAATGCTAGTTAACATTATCATATTCAAAAATTACCTACCAGTAATTAATTATCTAACTTTTTACTGTTTTTTTAATTTAATTATATTATTTACTTATATAAAATGCAAAATAATAATAGTTTAATTGCTGAATTTTTATTTTATCAATTAATATATCATACAGTTATTGTTATCAATGTCTACACAGTGATTACATTAAAGAGCATCCACTGCATGAATAATAATTAAAAAATGAAAATTACCATTTTTGTTGTTAGGAAGATTTCTTTTTTTATTTAATATTGAAGAATTATTGGGAATTTCAATCTATTATTAAAAAATTTATATAAATAATTTATTCTCAGTAATAAAGGAAACAAAACAAATTTTATTAATTATGCAAATATTCTGGAATGGTCAAATATCTTGAAAAATACGCATTCTATGAAAAAATGTTTTAGGAAAAAGTTATTTGGTTTTAGAAGAAGTATAAGAGAGCAGTATCTGATTCATCATAGACAGCACTGTTAACAATGATGCAAAGGTCAATTCATTTTTTAAATAGGAACCCTCATTTTTTATTGCATATCCTAATTCTATGCAAAAAATACAAAACATATCTGAAATATTTTTTGAAAATTGCACTTATCACAAGATATAAGAGGCTTGAGAAATGGAAAGTACTAATATCACTGTCAGGGAGGCAATCTTCTGCAACTATATTCTGGAAACTAACTTCACTATTATACTGCATAAAATTAGCGGAGATAGTTCTTAGATCGATGGAGGAGCAAAATCTAAGAGGATTCCAACAGGATATGATTCTGTACATAAGGTACATAGATGATATACTAATATGTTGGAAGGATAACCAAAGAGTAGAGGAGTTTTCTAGGGAATTCACGTTGGAGCATTATAGCCTTAAATTGAAAAGGGACCGGCTTAGTGATGAATCCATGCATTTTCTAGATTTACAAATGTATATGAAGGAAGGAAGAATTGTAACGAGCGTTTATCGGAAACCAACATACAGAGCGATCCTAATACCAGATTGGTCGAATGACCCAAAAGGGTATAAAAAAGCGGCCTTTAGAAGTTTCTACAAACGAGCGTTGATATACTGTAGTGAGGAGGAAGGCCTCAACGAGGAGTTGAATTATATAATGGAAATAGGTAGGAAACATGGTTACAGTAGATTTTTTCTTTCGAAAATATTTAGTCAGGTTAAGAGGAATTTAAAGAAGGAGCAAAGATCTATTAGAGAGAGGCAGGAATTTTTACCGGTTTCTTACCACCTTAGAAACCTTGGAGTAGTTCGTAAAATAGTGAAGAAAGGTGGAAAGCAGATAGCACTGGAGAGGAATCCTACGGTGTTTAGTATCTTAAGGAATGCGAAAGACCCGCTGAGACAGGATGAAAAGAAAGGTGTGTACAGTATCCCTATAACTGATAATAGTACAAATGAAAAGTCAGCATATATTGGAGTGACTTCGAGAACGATAGGAACACGTATGGCGGAACACAAAAGAGACATAATACACACAAAGCTTAGTACATCTTTGGCCAGAGAAGCTTATAATAAGAATATTAATATAGATTGGAAGGAGGTTAAGCGGATTAAACCCATACCAAACCGCACGCAACCAGTTATAACTGAGTCTGTAGAAATATTGAAGAGGTTGAGAGAAGAAAAACTGGTAAATGATAGGTTAGCCTGGGAACCTCCCGCAGCATGGAAATACGTAATATTTTCATCGTGGAATTACGTAATATTTTTTAGTTAAGGAAATACGTAATAGCTAATTCAAGAATGAGTGTATCGTAGGAATGAATATTTTGCTAATAGGGTAAAATTTGTAAAGGAAAAAAAAAAAAAAAATTGAAGAGAAATAGGAGACTGGATATTCTGTAATATGGTTGTAGTTTTAAAGCAATCCAATTTTTGAACGTTTTAATACATAGTTTGGATGTAGTCATCTTGTTTTGCATGATGCGAGACTGGTGGGAATTTTAACTTTAAAATTTAGAACCGATTGGAATGCGATGGATGTTTTTCATTGTTATATATAGTATTATAAGATTAAATCAGAGGATTTTATTTCTGCTCATTTATATGAGTGGGTAATTTCTAGTATCTAAATATTTCAATTATTGTACAATTAAGATGTTTAAAATTAAATTAAATTTTTAATAGATTTGATATTGATAGAATCTGATTCTATCAGAAATCTATTAAAAATTTAAACATTTTTATTCGTATGATCAAATTTTCTTCATACTAAAAATTCTTTCTATTTGCATTTTGAACAAATGTTATAATGTGATATATACATTGTATAGTTCCTAACATAAAAACATTTTAGTGTAGTGTCTTCTGCAGCCAATGAATGAATGTACTCATCATTTTACTAATTTCAGAAACAACATTTGGCTGAAATAATTTTTGTTTTATCAATTTAAAATAAAGTAATTCTGGAAAGAACTAATTGCCTTGTGATCTCTATTTTAGAATGATTTAATATATGGAATTAAAATATTATCAAAATCATCATTAATAACATAATTTTATGCTGAATGTCATGAAAATCTATCAAATAATTTCATATGGAATTATTTGATAGATTTATTATAGGATGATAAATTTATTATAGAAAAATCTCAGAAATATGAATATCTTATCAGTTTTAAACAGCAGTGAGCTATGAAAATTTTAACAAAGGGCTTGCACTTTATCATATAAAAACAAAATATCAAATTCTAATTAAAAGTTATACTTTTTACAAAACAGAAAATATAAATAATTGTGCATGCACAAGAAAACATTTTAAAATAAAAAAAAATCTTTAAAATTTAAAAAAAAAAAAAAAATTGCAAAATATCACAGAAATTACATAAAATAACAAATTTAATTATGTGGTGCAATTTATGCTAGAAACTACCACACATTGTTTTTTCTTCTTTCAAGTCAGTTGATTTTCTAGGAGATTTGATTTTCTAAAGTTGAGTGATGATTTTTCAAAAAAGTTTTTACATAAGATTTAGGATTGAATTCTCTTGAAGGTCTCTTCTCTTTAAATTTTAAGTTATCTACAATGTGTTTGACTGATCTTAAATGAAACCAGAAGAAACACTAATTTTCACTCTTTCCACATTTCAAAAACTCTTTCACTAAGTTCTTACCCACCTACCTTGCTTTGAAGGACATTATTGCCATATTTCCATTATTTGAAATATACATTCAAATAAACAAATACAAGTAAGAGAGAGATTAACACAAGTCAAAGTATGATTATGACATGCAAGATGTATTTTCTTGGAATAAATAAACAAGAGGCTTGCAAATTGAGAGACAAATTTAACAAAGGGCTTACTTGAGCCCTCTAAAGGATGCTTTTAAATAGATAAATCTACAAGGGTGAATTAATCCTATTTCAAAGACAATTTTGATGAACTTGACACCCCTACTGAATTTCATAAAAATCAGTCAAATAGTTCCAAAGTTATTAATTAAGAAGAAACTTCTATGGTTTGAATGTTTATTATTTTTAATTGCTATTTAAAAAGTGTCAATTGATGTGTCAACAAGTCATTAAAGATGATTTTAACTTTTCAGCAAAATATCATAAAAATCAAATAATTAGTTAAAGTTAAATTAAGAGTATCTCAGAAATTTGAATGCCAAACATTTTTAAATGAATAAAGCTAGAGAGTTAAATGATGTAGTGTTGAGATTATTTTTAATGGTATAACACCAACATTAAATTTCATGAAAATCTGCTAATTCAAAAGTTATTAGTGGAAACAGATGGCAGCTTGGGGATCTTTATAAATCTCACTTTTTCCTTCAGAAAATATGTAAAAATATATAATTAGATGAAAAGAAAAATGTAAGAGCACACAATTTTGATTAATCAAAAATAATATATTCTTCTTCCTGGATATAAGTAATAATGAAAAATCACAGTTCTGCATAGAAAAAATCATATTGTGCCAAAAAAAGAATATATGTACTCTTTAAAAAATAATTGTTAATAACTCTAAGTTTTATTCCAAATTCAAACCTATAAATAACAGTGATGCTTATCAAAAATATGATAAATCAAATAACTCACTATGTATATTTTTTATTAGAAGCTAGTTATTTGATTTTATGATATACAGACTAAGTATTTTATATTATGTAAAAATTATAGTACTGAATACTACCTCAATATGTGCCAATTCATACTTATGATGGCAATAATATATATAAATTCTGTGATTTGTCAATGCAATTGACAAAGCATTTGAGTCCCAGAGTAGTTTTCTAATATACAAAAAACATTCTTTTTATCTTTGGTTTTTGTATTTTTATATTCATTAAGTTATTATGATAAAGTGGAATCAATAATAAACATTGGTAGTGGATAATCCATAAATTTTGAGTATTTCTGATTTATAATGCAGGATTTGAACTGAATTCTGCTGTTATATGTCACCAACTATCTGTATTAACAAAATAATGATGATGATAAAATCTGTTTTAGGATTATATAGAACATTTCTTTAATCCTTTGTTAATTTTTTTCTATTTAATAATGAGTGTATTTCAATAATTTCTATAAAAATAATTGCAAAGTACATTATTTATCCAAATGCAAAGTATATTAATTTCTGAACTTTTAGTTCAGATGAGGATGTAGTTTGCAGCTGATGGAATTTTGATCACTCAACGTAGTTGAAAACATTTCTTCAATAGTAATAAAGTAGTATCTTCCTAGTAATGAATTGCTTTTTTCTAATATATAACAATGCATAAACTCATTAATATTGTTTTTTCTTTTATTTATTCTTGTTTTTTGAAAATAATTTTATGTAATACATAATATTGTGTAAATATTTTAAAAATTTTCTAAATTTTTCCAGATTATTTCTTTTTGTCATATTATCAGTAATAACACAGAAAATTAATGTTAAAATGACTAAAATTCAAAACTTTGTAAAAATAAAATAAAAGCTTATAATTAAACACATTTGTATATATTTTTATAATTAATATAATTGAAGTTTAAAGCTGTACCAAATTTCATTAATCTAGTTTAGAATTAAAATATAAAATTGTAATAATTTTTTTGATATGTATTTTGACTAAAAATATCTTTGCTAATAATTCACTAGACCTATGGTGGGAAAATTGCGACTTGCGAATCACACACAGCTCTTTGGTATCTTCATTGTGGCTGCATACTATGAAAGTCAATAGCTAATATGGAGCAAATATCTTAAGTTAAGAAAATAATATATTTGTAATTTGCTCATTTATTGTAAAAAGTAGTATGCATCTATACAAAATAAATACATAATAAACAATTCTTGAAACCATTGTTAAGATAAATAAAAGCACTTACAGCAGTTTAGGGAAAATATTTTAATGAACAAACGTTTTTGAAGCTGTATGCCATCATCAGGTTTGTTTCTGTATAGAACTTTCGAATTATAATGGAATAAGAATAAATGTCAAAGATTAAATACAATTCAGATTTAAAATTTACATTATTAATTAACTTTTTTATAAAATAAAAAATAAATGTATTGGAATTTTTTATTAGGTACAGTGAGGTATGCTACAATGAACAATGCTATAACGAACGAATGCTACAACGAACAGTTTTATCAATAAACATAGGATGCTATAATGAACACAGACGCTACTACGAACGCAGGCGAAAATAATAGGTCGACTTAGGCCGGATTCACACTGGCCAGCGATTGCG
>WUQG02382892.1:0-17932 GCA_011317285.2 Androctonus mauritanicus | reverse complement strand
ATAGTTGAGAGTTGGGCTTGTCCACAAGTGGTTTGTTTAATTTGATTGCAAATTTCATTCTTACATAAATTAGAAAAATGATTTACAATTATGCTGGAACAGAAGCAATTGGTAATTGATATTAGCGTGAAAACACCCACTCTTGCACACGTCCATTCTAATTATTTAACTGCTAATGACTAATTATCTATGCAAACGAGATGGCCGCAACAGGGAAGAATGCGAGAGCAGAGAAGCGATGGAAATGAGACAATTTACCTGTTACCTTCTCCTGTAAATCACACATTCCCGCAGAGCCAGGAATTGAGTGTATCTTGAGCCAAAACGACTTGTATGCCTGCCGTTTTAGGCCTAACTTGTCCAGCCATGTGGAGAGTACCGCCCCCAGTCAGGAGAAGAGACGGTCGTCCGAGCATCATCCAATCAGCAGGCAGAGCCCGTCTGCCATCATGTAGCGGGATGCGGTGCTTCGTTGACGAAGAGGATCAAACATATATTTGCCGACAGTATCTGCTGGATCCCGAGCGTCGGGGGGAATCGTAGTTGGTTCTTACCACGTGATCTGGAGAGTGCCAAGCACGTGTCCTCATGCCCCCCGAGCCACGCCCCGCACGTTAGGAGGGCCGAGGTGACAAGGCGCGTGTGCGCAAGTCCCTGCGGCGGACTGTCTGACTGGCCGACGTCACATCTTGACCACTCCAAGCCAAAATTACCCATCAGAAGGTATTGTCTACTGCCAACCCGCCGGCTTCTGTCCAAATACTCGGCCTGCGGGCTTCCTCAACACAGTTCTCCTATCGTCCTGTAGTAAGTCTGTCATGTCTTTCTTGGCGTTGGAGTCTTGTTCGTGGCAGGTAAGGATATAGCTTTACATAACCTGCTTAGTTTTGGTACCTTAATACTGATTGTAGTGTATCCATTCAAATTGGTGGCATTTATATAATCCCACGCGCTGTTTTTGCCTGGAGAAAGGAAGAGGGAGGGGCGATATCTTAAGCTGTCATGCCCGACAGCGAGAGTCCGAACCGTGGGGGGTGTTTGTAATAGCGACCTGTTGGCTGTCACTGTACCCCGATTACCATCCAAGCTGGGGATTAAGCTAAGGTTGCCGGCCACAAGAAGAGCCCTAGAGCGCTACCATGTCTACACTGGTGTTTACTCAACGTTCCAGTAAGTGTACGTCAACAAAGTTTAGCCCCTGGCACACAGTCAGCGGCATTTGAGAAGGATATCTACAGCCGGACAGAGAAAGACAGACAGCCCATCGTTTCGTTATATCGCAGTTGGTCAAGGTTTCTAAGAAAGCAAGGTAAGGCATTGAATCTTTCCCAAGAATTGCTCCGAAAATGGCTTTCCTCCTCTTCGTATAAGCTGGCTTTTCCTCACAACTGCACTGCTTTGCCAACAAGCTCTCCACTTACCTTCTTTCGTTGTCGTTGGGTTTGATTTACATTATTCATTTCCTCTTAATTAATATAAACAATAGATATAAATTTTAGAGTAAATATCTTATATTTGTAGGTTATTTTTGTTACTCACCAAAATACGAAATATCTCATTTTTCTTTACTAATTCAAATATTTAATTTGTAAGTTCCGCTTCGATCTCTTAGGTTGGAGCGGTTTAATATGTAAGTTTTATGTATAGACTATTAATTATTAGTTTGTTTAATAATTTACATAAAAATATCCAGGTCTAAAATTTTATTTTAAAATGATTTGATTAAATTCTTTTGTACGAAAGAAGCTTTACGTAAGAAAACACAGGTAAACAGAGAAAAAAAAATACATAAAAATGAGAGGTAAGAGATAAAATTATTTAAGTGGTTCTAGCAAATAAAACAATTAGATTGTGTCACGCGCATCAAACCTCATTTAGATAGATTTAGTTGGTTCACCCGCCCTACAGATTTAGTGGTGTGGTTTTCATAACAGCTGCTCACTTGGGTAACATTCACATGGAAAACGGCATTTAGAATTAAGCTAGCCGCATAAAGACCAGCTTATCTATCTTTTCATTCGATGTCTCTATTCAATGCTGTTTAAGCTGCTGGTCCTAGCCTACACAATTTTTAGCATGCAGGAAGCCTGTTTTTTAAAGTGGACCGGATTACATGCTTACCAACAGTAGGGTCTAGTTTTCCCCCGTATTTCTCGTACTGACAACCGCACCTGTATTTGATGTGTTATACAAAAAAGTGCATATTGAATGTTGGGCTGTATAAAATGAGGCTTAGAGAATATATTCTTTTGCATAACACACCATCAATGGAGTAATAGTACGTGTGTCAAGTAAGCCATTTGTATATATTTAAATTGCGGAGTACCAATTCGATTCTAACCGCAGATATCTACTTGCTCTGCAGCTATCTGATATAACTTAACGATTGTCGATAACTAAATTGACAGTAACCTGGAGCCTAATCGCCCCTAATCACAGCATTTAGCCATAGTCAACTGATAGCAGACCGTATTTCACGCTCGTCTAGCTCCCAGCGGTACCTTGAAACCAGTAGACCATTCTTTTGATGGTTGATTTCCTGGCTTTGCAACTAACTTCATACAAACATTGCCGACACGGATGATTATTTGTGACTAGAGTGTTTAGTTTGTCTCCAATACTTTAGCAAGTGTCAACATCACTTGACAAGCCTGACGTTTCAACATCTCAAATATTTATGGTAGCTTTTTTTTTTTGCCTTTTTTTTCTCATGGCTACAAAATTATAACTAGTACGCTCACCTTCATTTAAAATATGTTTGTCAAACTCCTCTCTCAAGATCGTTTTAAAAAGTAGGATTTTTTTTTGTAGATTGTAAATTTTTGATAATTTATATTCGGGATTTCTCTATCTATCTATCTATTCTTGTTTTTTTTTTCTTTTTTTGTATTGAGTAGGTAGAAAAGAGTGCGAAACAGGTATTTATCTGTCATAAACACAGTGAGGTTAATAATATTCTCGACATGCGGACGTTATCTTAAATAAATAAAAAGTACACAATTTACATAGGATAAAATATAACAGAACGGTTATTGCCAAAGGCAAATAGCAGACAACAGGTGAATTAATGACACTTTTTTTCTTCTGCAGAATGGTAGTTAAGACGTAAATATCTTACTTGCAATAAGCCATCGGCACAATGCTCCGCTTCTCGCCTTTACTTTGATCAATGACCTTGAAGTATTTGGCTACCAACGTTCTTACAACAGTAATTTAATTTCGTCGCTTCTCTAAGTTAGCCTCTAATACCCTGGAGTACACTCTCTTGACAGAAGTAACTGTTTTTTTCTAGACACTTCTAAGGCGGAAGATAATACGAGACGTCAAGTAATCAATGAACACTTGTCTACGCATAGACAGTCCATTCCGTTTTTCCGATTTTCCAGTAATTTCCACTTGCTGCGGAATTTTTCTTCTCCTTATGTCAAGTACTTTTCCGATAATCTCTCTCGAATTCGGATTCTCTTCACTTTTAGGCCGCCACTATCGCCTGTTTGGACTCGAACTTACTCGGTATGATTAATTTAGTAGACTGGTTCAAATTTGCAAAGAGCTGATCTCCGTCCACGTTCTTTGCAATCTTTGATTGATAGGGCCTACTAGCAGGCCGAGCATAAGATCTACTTCTGCAGAGGGATTAAACTTAAAAAATATTAACCAGATTGTCAACTTTTAACAATCGGGTTAATGTACTTTTACTATTTTTTCTTTATAAAATGGAATAATTCAAACTGATAGGAACGAAAACTAACTTCTGTTCTTTCAGGCCGTCTATAGGCCTGACTATAGGTCTATGATTTGAGATCTAACTTATAGATCTACAGCAACAAGTTCTATGGGTTATAACAGCATGAACTTTCATAAATCTCTCTCAAAACTAAAAAATAAAATGTTTTTTAAGATCGTTGAAGAGCGTAGATTTCATCATTACGGCCTGCTTTGTATGTTTGAATCCTTAAAATTGTTGATAAAGATTCAAGAAAAACTATATTTATATCATATTTGTGTATAAATTTATAAAGTAATTATGAAAAGTTTAAAAATACGGAATGTAAACATTGCATTATTAATTTTTAAATCAACTGTTAGTCGGGAAAATAGCCGTTCAGTTACAAAAATTTGCATCTAGCAATCGATGACTCGATTTTAAATGGCTCTAATCAAAGATTTCAGTCCGAGTTTCGGTAATAAGAACAAAGTATCATCAAATGCCGATAGCAAATTTCCAGTTTTTCTCGAACTTTTTCCGTTATAGTAGAACTACGAAAGGTTGTACTAATGCTTAATGTTTATCCGAAGTACATCACCATTAGCAATATTTATAAATGCGCGCTTACGTTCTGTAACGATGTTTAAACTAAAAACACGTAAAAATAAATTAAGTTATAGGAATTCTGGAGATATTACAGTGCGGACTTTTCGTTCGGTTAATAAATTATAAAGTTTTTCCAGTTGTAAAACGAATTTGAGTGATAAATAGCGTGTGTCAATCCATTTATCAAAGGAATGGCGTCATTACTTTGCTAAGTAATTCTGTGTGGCAGGAGAAATTAAGCCGAGAATCAAGACATAATATCAAAAATCGGTTTGGATGATGGAACTGGAGGTTGAATTGGGAAGAGCAATGTTTGTCGTTGACACAACAGCTGGAAGTGGATGCGATGGAAGAAGAAGACAGAAATTGTGTCCGGTATGTCCCGAGGCGGATTCGTCGTTCTCCTAATGCACATTGTCACATGTTGGCCGTACAGACTCATAGTGACGTACAGCATTCCATTTGGCTAAGTCCCAGTGTGACTTGGCGACGGTAAATGCAATTTGTCAGACCAGAAAGTATCTATGAAGCTTACCCTTACATATATACCTAACATGACACCAGTTCTCCCAATTTCCTCTAACTCCCATGCCATCCATTTGTTTTATCAATGGCGACAGTTGCGTCAAAGAGAGAAGGCAAAGCTGTCATATTTAATGCTTGTCTGACAACCGACTAGTCTAACCCAATGGGACATAACCATTTAGTTCAGCGATCATTATGAATCTTGATTCGTTCGACCTTTCGCTCACCCAATAATGCATCACATGATTGGTGAGAATATTACTTCATTTCCATGTTAAGTAACTTTGGAATCGTGTTTGTCCAACATTTATTTTACCGCCCCTAACTCCTCTTTGTGCATTCTCTTCACGGATTTTCACAATATTTTGTTTGTCATATAATCCTTATCCATGTTTAGCTATAATTAAGTTGAGAACGTAATTCATCTATTAAGAAATAGTCTTGGAATGTTTATTTTCTTTTTATCCCTTAACTGAAAAATGGTTTTTGTTTCTTCATTGCCGAGCAATAAATCTGCTTGTTAAACCTCAGATAATGTTTACTGTGAGTAACTCGAGTTTACTTTTGAGGTATTGCTTTGGGGCTGTTTTCCTAACGATGAAGGCCAGACTATGCTAAATGCTATACATGACGCTAAATTACTAAATTTTAACCGGTTTATTTTGATTGCTATATGATAAATACAATGTAAATAGTCAAAGAGATAAATAGGGCCGGCGCAATGCCATTTTGGAAAAATCTTTCTCCTTTCTAAACACGGTTCCACCAGGAATTCAAAAACCTCTCTCTGTTGCCAAGTTAATTCAAATGATGTGCACAGAATTAAGAACTTTCCAAGCAGTCTTTTCTTATGCTAGATCAAAGGGGAAGTGAAGAATAAGGGTGACAGTTTCATGGATTTGACATCGGCAAATTCTTCAGACTAATCTCGCACTCTTCCTTCTTTGTCTTTATTCTCTTTAATCCGAAACGACTTAAAATTCTCGCCCAGGCATCGGGATTTCTGAGGAGATGTCTCTAAAACCTGGTTGAGACGACGGATGGGACGCTAGAAGACTTTAAATCGGACTATAGATGTTAGGCCTAACATATTGGATTAAGGTGGGCGAACAAAAATCTCCCGATTCCCTTCCGTTTGTTTATAAAATTATCACTGTCTTCCGGGAGATTCCGTATTCACCGACTGTCTGTGGTTACTGGGTTGCTGTACCACCCTCGGGACAAGCCGGTCTCCCAGCCTGGGGCTTCCGTCACTACTGTCCAGTGGAGCGTGTAACTAGGCAGATGTTGTGATACTGTCCCTCTCTCTGTGCGGTTACGTGACATAGCAAGTAGGCCGGATAATTAAACACCTGTTTCGTTTTCTACTTCGTCACTTCTATTGTTAGCTATAAGGCACCGTGTTAACACTGTCGGGAATCGTGTTACATAAAGAGTAACCCGTCGTATCTGCGTAGTAACTCGACAAAAACCTACCCGTTTTTGTTCCAGCTCGTATAACGTCGATAATTTAACTTCGTAAATATAATTTTTGGTAACATTTACGCATTTTTTTACGGTCAAAGAGAACCGAAAATCCGCCGCGTTGTTACTGTAATATCAGTTGATGCGGTCTGTTATGGAGGTCGAAGTTGTCCACAAACAATAGGGTTTTCCGGCGACTAAAGTTGAGGAATTCGATCGATTGTACGCCTGTCAGTAAAGTGAACAGAGGAAAAAAATTTCATCCAATACTACTTCTGATTTGGAAAGACGAGTTGCAGCAGCCTGGAATACAATGCAGTCTGAAGAACAATTCTCTCATCTAGCGAAAGGAACCATCGGATCTAGAAAAATTCCCTTAGAATAATTGCATTTGTTTTTATTTTTTTCCTGTTCGAAAAAAAAAACCTACTAGAATATTCAATAAAATAGTTTGCATTCCTTATAGCGGTTTTCTATATTAATACTTGTAGTGGTATCGGCAGTACCCAAGTCGTTATTAGTATCAGGCCATCCGGAATTTTTCTGTATTGACTGGGGAATTTTGTTGTCTTTCGATATCTTTTGTGCATTTTCTATAGAAATACTTAATAAGTCGTGTTTTTTTCCTTGTCTCATTAACAAGTTTTGTCTGGAACGAGTTCGAAACGGCAAAACGCCCGTTGGCTCCATCTTTCAAATAATTATTTTCTCCATGGAATCGTCACCCGCAACACATAATGAAAGTCTATTACAGAGCCGCTCATTTTCACCAATGACTGCAAACAGTATCAGTATTTCATGAAAGGCGAATAGCAAATATCGAAACGAACAACACAAACATTCCATTTGTTTACATCTATTCAATTCTACGACCATTTACATGTGAATACCTATTATTTCTTTTCTGGAGCGAAGAAGAGTCTACGATTAAGAACCCGACGTTAAATTTTCTATCATTGGATGCAGTAATAATCTATACAAAAGTACAATAATTTTTCTAGAATGTTTGCGTGTTTTTGAAATATCTTTGATTGAAACGCACACCAAAAGCATGGAAAAATATAACCTTAGGCAAAAACCGTATTCGCAGTATCTCTTCATGAATATAACCAGAAATGAATGTTATTCAGAATAAAAGAATACTCTCTGTAAATACAACTGACGATAATTCTTATTTAGCTACGAAACGTTATAACTCCTCCATTTGTGATAAACAAAGCGACCCTCGACTTATTCTCTCTCTCTCTAAGCTCGGAAAGAACATCCATAAGCTAAGTTACCATTGAGCATAATGTGCTCAATACTATTGCGATTTTATATCACGCCCTTTCTTCGGATTAATTCCAATCATCGGCTTTTAATTCTCATTCATTTTGGATGTTTTGTGGAGTCTCCACAGGCCTATCTGAAGTCTAACTCTAGGTCATCCTCGCCATACTGGATTTATTTCTAACGTTCGAATAATCTTCACTGTCTGATAGTAAAAAAATATTTAAAATAGAAAAATATATTTACGATGGTTAAGGATGCTAAACAGTTCCCGATAGCGGCAGACAACACGACATTTATTGCATTTCGCATACGCCATCCCGAGACGATAAATGTGCACATAAAAAACGACTGTAAACCCCTCTTTATGGCACATCCGAGATAAAAACACCGACACAGATAAAAGCGTGCAAAATATACTAATTAAATTATGATTATAAAAAAAAAAGAGAAGATAATCATCTTTATTGAGAGGTGATGCACACAACACGGCAATCAATCTATGTAGAAATAGCCTCAGAAAGTGTTTAATTTATGTACGATTAGGCCTATACTAATATTTTAGGACATTGTCTTTCGTTTCGGAGAAGAAAGTATAATAAATGATCACTATAAAAGTTTCTTTCTTCAACTTACGGAGGGTATAATGCAGTTCACGTTTACATATCGGTTTAGGCCTAAAATCAAAACTTTTTTTTTGGCCTTTTCGGGTGTGGAAACAATCAAACTTCACGTTTACGAGTTACGTCATGCTGCCATTTACACGAAATTAATTTTTATATTAATTAGCGATTGCTAAATTTAACTTAATCTACTTTTAATCTATCGATGCGCAACGTTACATTCCTAGTTTAATCTAGAGAACCATTAATACGAAGCATGTTTAGCTTTACGTTAACATTCTTGAGCCATTTTCGAATATTCTTCAGTATGTTTCGGCTTCTGGAAGCCAATAAAACATTCATCTGAAGCTTTTAAACATTTATTTTTTATGATGGAACCAAACTTTTCACTTATTTTTTTATTTTATTTTTATTTTTTAGATACATTTCGCCTGTATGTTTAATCACAGTTACCATTATAACTAGCGAACTACATCCAAAAAAAAAAAATTAGAATTTTGAATATAAATTTTGTTTATGTTTTTAATGCTTTGGTTCAGTTTATTCCGCGACTTCTCTAGAAATCTTCTTGGAATATTTACAGTTGTGAAGGATGAAAAATCGTGTGAAAATGTAACAGTTCTTGTCGAAACTCCTTATAGGCCTTGTAGGTATGTAGAAATGTTATAAATATCATAAAATTTGTTTCAGTTCTGCTGGGCAATTTTATTATTATTAAGAAGGAAGAGAAATTATATTTTAATTTGCGAATTCTCTGATCTTACTAACGAATTAAAATTATTGATCAATTCAATTGTGGTCGCTTTAGTATAGAGAATTGCCGCTAGTAGTCAGGTGATGCGGAATGACAAAATTACAATATAATTCTACTAATACTCTGCTAATAATTAGATATAAACCCATGCGAAATGTATAAGCTTGAAGCCAGTAAAGATGTCTTACTGCTACAGTACTACTGCTATTTTACTTCTTTATAGTTAATGCCTGAAAATACTTACTTATCGACTTTTAAAGTTATTCGATACGAAGGATTTGTTTAGCGTAATTATTTTAAAATTGATTCAACGAGTTATTAATCCAATTGAGCTCTTCTTCCTGGGAAAAGGTAAATGAGGCATGACAGGCTTTTTAGCTTAATGAAGCGAGTTTGCGCTCTAGACTTTTAAAACGACAATAAAAAAAAATAAAAAAAAAGGCTTTTTATGCGTCAAAACCTCATCCAGTTGGTCGAATAAAAATGTTCCGGCTCAGCAAGATTGGTGCGTAAAAAAATCTCAATAAGACACGTATAAACGTAATTTAAAGCAACCTTGGATTGAAGTACATTATTAGGTATAGTTACCCCACGTTACACTGATTTTAATAACTGAACTGTGTGCATGTCGAGAACCTTGAAGGGGGATAAGTGAATTGCAAAAGGGGGAAGAGAGAAGCTTAGAGAACGCACTTTGGCGACATGTTTGGAAGCTCGCAATCGATATTCCCTTTCGTTGTTGGCGAATTGCCTGGAGGCAAGGCACGAAACTGCAACGGACCAGCAGAAAGCTTTAATCATGTGCTTCTTGTGTCTGCAACATTGGAAATACCTTGGCATCTTTGTGTAGTTCAATGGTTGCTATCGTTAGTCTTATTTTTGATACCCAATTCTATGTCAGCAGTTTTCCCAGGGAGTTACAATTTTTGCCCCTCCGTTGGTTGACTAGGGGGTTGCACTTTACAACGTTGATCACTGTCCAATAACTACGGCAGACTTTTACAATATATATATATATATATCCCCACTGCTTCCCAAAAATCTCCGGCATAATTCTATTTCCGCTTTTCAGCGCTAGATGTCGCTTGCATGTTTGAACTGAAAGCGCCAGGGGATGCCTTCTTAAATGTTTGTTCGTCATTATCATAGTTTCCACATTATTTTACAAATTGAATTATTTTACGTGTCGTTGATTCGATACATTTTATTTATAGGAAAACAACTCGTAAACAACGCGTTGCACATTTCAAGCATGCCAGATTTTTATGTCGGATTGGAAAAATGGAACGTTACTTCGCCGACTCCAATCGAATTTACGATATACATACATTCCATTTCGGAAAATGTTCTCGTTTTTTTCTTCTTTTACATACCTACAGCCCTACATTCGCCTTTAACGGCCGTTTACTTCTTAAATTTTCCTCAGAATGAGATCTTCAGTGACCATCCGCGTGTCCGACTTCCATTCACCATTCTTCCACCAATTAATTTTATTAATTATCCCAATTTTATAATTAAAAACACGTGAAGATACTCGTGCCGCCATCTGTTATCTTCCCGGTTAACTACGGAACACAATTTTCCATCCAAAAATAATTATTTTTCTAACCCGACCTTAATAATATTCAAATCAGACTAACTAGGCATAAATTTGGTAGAATGATAAAATCCGCCGTGTTTAGTTAATAGAAATAAAAACCTTTGATGTATATTTTTAAAAAATTAAAAAAATAAAACGAAAAAGATGCGATTGTAGATGTAAATGAGACAAATCTTTAGTTATTTGATTATCCAATTTAAATAATTTTCTTCATTCTTTCCACTCAGATAATTTCAATCGGCATCTCTGTAATGACGAAGAGAAAATTGAATTTAGATTTCTTTCATCCCAAGAACATGTCTGAGTGATCCCATAAAAGATTCTATATAGCGAATCTCCAAACGACACAATTTAAGTGAAAAATTGCTAGTCTGAGAACTGCACTTTGATATTAGATAAATAATGTTTGGTACATAAATAACCTTTATAGTTCTGTCGTCCCTGGAGAATTTTCAAGAAAGCCAACAAAACATTCGAGCGGAGTACTTCATTAAGTTGTCAATTATTGAATTTTTCTTTAATTAAAACCTCCCTTTTTATTTTTTATTTTTTATATTTTTTTAATCGTAAACTTAGAAACAACACAAGAAAAGCGAGAGAGAGAGAGAGAGAAGAAAAAACTCGAATAAAATGCATTAAGTGCAGTTATATTCAATTAATTCGTTTATCTATACCATCTATCATTAAAAAATTTAATTTTAGTAATCAAAAAAAAGAGAGGAAAATTATATATCTTAATTTCCAAGGTTAGAAAACCACGGCCTTGTAACAAAATCGTGGTAAACACATAAATAATCGTAACCAGCACTCGACGGCGGAAGTTTTCCGAACGAAATTTTATAAAGATTTAAGAAGGAAAGAGGAAAAAAAAAACTCTTGAACGTTAAGTTGGTTTCCTTTTAATATTTTCGTTCGTTTATAAGGGAGATCACACACACACACACACACACACCCCTTGTAAGGCAGTAGCAAAGCTTCCTACCTGTATTCAGTAAAGCTTATAAACGACCTGCGGGATTTTTAGAAGCTTGTATCCAGATACGCAATTAAGGTATGTCCTAGTAGGGTGTGGATCATTCGCCCGTATTCATGCCCTTTGATCGGAGGCACCTTACTGTTTTGAAGGACGGAAAGCTTTAGGATGTTAAAAACATTTCTTTCGTAAATAATTAAAACATAAAATTTTCATACAGGTGTAGAATAATCTTCGGAATTTCTCGAGTTAACCGATTCAAATTGTCGTTTTACGCACATAAAACTTAATGATAGAAATTAAATTATCTATATTATTATAGTTAATATCTTTACGTATATGATGATAAAAAAATTGTCGGTAAAATCACAGATCGTTTTATATATATATAATACTTACATTAATTATAGGATGTAAGATAAATTCTCGAAGCAGTAATAACTTTTGGTTTTAAACAACTATTGCAGGAAAACGATGGGAACGCGAGTTAAATTTCCATTTTTGTTCCATTACTATAACACTTCGATGTTTCTTAGGTTGGAAAGAATTGCCAGACCAGCCCTATGTCTTCAAGGTAGGCATTAAGGAATTTCTTTGCACGCGATACAGCGGGACCCTTACTTCTTATTACAATCATTAAATCTTACACACTGTGATTAAGGTAAAAGGTCGACGTGTGTAAGTACGAAGACAGGGTGAGGCAAAGTCGTGGTCGTCTGGTGTCAAATGACAATGGTTTGCAGTAGTTAACATGCCGTGTCCACGGAACCTCCATTGAGTTATTTTTCTAAATGGTTTTCAGCTGTAATTAGGCTTCGTTTGCTCTCTCCTCTCTATGCAGCTAATGACTTTCTGAAGTGTAGGCCTACAGCTCCGATCCCAGGTGATTTGTCTGAAAGAAGAACTGAGAGAGAGTCTTGCTTCTTGTTTCGACCATCAGGAGTGCTCCTGCTACAGAAATGACGTCCAAAGAAGAATGGCTAGTTTATCCAGATTTTTAAAGCCCGTAGCTGAACGACCGGCAATTCTTACTTTTTAACAATTTGAACACTGGTACCATCCAGGTTTGCAAGTAAACACTGATCATAATAAAGGAATATTCGCTAAAAAAATAGATTTGGATGATTATATTTGGCTTAAAAGCATCAAAAATTCGATTCCGTTCGTTGATTTTTATGACGTTATTAGATCTGCTGTATTTATAAATGGCAATGACTTTGTGTGGTCCTTCACTAATCTTATATGCTGGTCGCATTGGTTCCATAATGAGAATTAAAAAAAAAACCCGTTTGACAATATTAAACAGCATTAAAATTTTCGAAAATAAAAATTCTGCTTTCCTATAGAGAATGGTAATAAATATTAAAAAGCCTACTTCATGTTTAATCGATAAATGTTATATATTTATCCGTTATTGTTATAAATTCTGTATTTTTGGAAAGATGTGGTGAAGGCGATTTAATTTAAATATCGACGGATAAAGTTCTGAGCCTTGGGCCTTTATTTTTTTATCTTTTTTTTTTTTTTTTAAGGTCTTAAATCACAAGTTTATATAAAGTCCGTTATAAGAACGGATAGTTCATCGGCACGTGAAGTATCTGAAGCCCCAAGCTACATACTGTATAGCCTAATGATAGTAAAGCAATAGCCTTGATGGACGATCTGTCTATTCTTTGCTCTTATCTGAAAAACAATGCTTAAGCGTTGCAACTGTCGCCTCACTGTCCGATGCTCAAAGTATGGAATAACAAATAGCTTCTCATAACCTTGAATGTAGATTAAGCTTGGAAAATTATAGGAAATATAAAGCTGAACCAATTTTACCATATCAAAAAACCGTCCGGTACTCCCATTAAAAATTAAGATTTCGGTTAGTCTATCTAAGTTTAACATCTCTTCTCTGCTCGAAATTCGTTGGAAGAGATACTACGGTATATATATATAGCTTGTATCGGTTTTAAATTTAGATTTTTCTCCTTTTTTTATCATAAAAATTTAAAAGTTTACATTACTGTATCAAAGAAATTTCATTTTAGATAGAAGCCTATAGCAATTTTTTTTAAAGCACTGTATGGCTAACAAGTGTTTAATAACTTTTCATGTGTAGATTTTTAATACCGTCAGAAAAATTTTTATGTTTCTTTGTATAATACCTGAACAATTTTTACGATCGACAATAAATTTAGATCACGGGAAAACACTTACTGGAAAATTTTCCTTTCCAACTTCGTCATGGGAGACATGAAAATTAAGGCGAGAGGGCAACCCAGATTTTTCGCTAGTGCCAAACAAGACGTTTAGATAATCTGTAATTTTCTGTCACTAGATGCCATTAAAATTATGTCTTGCCCCATAGCTACCAAAAGACAGTGACAACAACCTCCTGAACGTAACATCACATGGGGATACTATAGACAGTTAAGCAACAACACCCTTGTTTCTCATTTACCGCTCTACTTGATTGGATTTGAAATTTTATGCACGGATGGCGGTTTTCCGAAATTGTGGTGGGAAATTAATCTGTGGTAATTTAATTGTGACGACGGCCTATCAACGGGCTTGCAGCCCTAGGGATCCCTGATTAGTGGCCCGAGGCTGCTGCCACTATTGGAACTTTTCTGTCCTCCCTCGTATTCGCCGATAGTAGATGGGTTGTTACAGAAAATTCGACGAAATTAAACTGATTGATGCACATCTTTCTCACTCTCCGTAACTATTAAAACAACCAGCAACTCTAGTCCGAATCCACCTTTTTATTTTTTGCTTTTTTCTTACAAATTTTTCTCGAACGGTGGTTGCAGAAACTCAACTTTTTCTGGTGGTTTTTCGCTATAATTTATTTTTTTTTTTAACAAACCGAAAACCATTCGCCTACAGTCGTTTGCACTAGCCCAAAGTCAAATTTAAATTTTTACCGATCAAAATTTAAAGAAGAAGAAGTAGAAGTAAAGTAGAAGATGAAGAAGAAGGGAAAAAAAAAATTGTCATAATTTATATTAAAAGTAATTTGAATTAAACCAATCCGTTATCGTTTCCGAAACAAATTAAAACGGTGTAAATATTTGTCTTAGTCGTTTTAAAGTCTAAATAAATGTTTAAGACAAAGGTGGAAATCCAAAATGGCGACACACGCACACACACGCATCTGTTATTAATGCTTAGAGGCATCGGAATAATTCGTTTAATATTTATAATATCCAAATTTAATAGCGAGAATTACAAGACTGAAATAATTAAGAACCAGAATCAGTTTTTTTCCCTTCTTTTATATATAATCGATCGGTTTATATATATATAAAAAAAAAAAAACTTAAAAGCAAAAAGTGAAAACAAACCGATTCCGAAAAAAAAAAAAAAAACGGCAGCTAAGACGTCTCATAACAGCACATACTTTTGTGATAGTATAAACTAATTATTTGCATGATATAGTTCTTTGAATTAGGTTTTTGCCTGTATTTGGTATATAAAGTGTACACTGTAACAACAAACTAAAAGTGGTAATGATATTTAAAAATCTACATAAAAATTAAACGAAGCACAAATTTCTAGAAAATGTTATTAAGCGTATATTAATTTTGCAGATTTTGCCAGCAGCTATTTGGGATGTTTGAATGGAATAATGAAAGATGTAGCAAATGCCCACAGATAGAAAGAAAAAAATATATATAATAATAATAATAATAATAAAAATAAGAAAAGAAAAATGCTTTATTTCGGACTATCAATTCGCGAATTTAATGGAAACATAAAAGAAGTTTGGGAGTTAAAGGTCGGGTTGTCTATCAGATAATTTCGCTGATTAAGAGAGGAAAAATGTTTTTCGTCTAAAAACCGATTAGTCGACGATAACAAGAAATGTAAAGAATTCCAGCACAATTGATTTACATTTTTCTCTTCGGTAACCTTTCTTTCTTTCTTTTTTTTTTTCTTTTTATTTCTTGTTTGTAACTTGCGAAAATTGAATTTGTCCTCACCTGATTTTTGTCGTACAGAAGGGATTGGCGAGAATCGAAAAACTTATTCTCCTAGGATTTATTCTCCTTCCACCATTAATTTTACTCATTTTATTACTCTATTTATTTTTCTGTTGGAGTAGTTAGATTTTTATTTTTTTGTGCTTCTCTTTCGCTCTACACTCTCTCTCTCTCTCTCTCGTTGCATCGATCTCCGTGACAGTGGCTGGAAAGATCATGGCATAAACCTGTTAGTAGCAGACTCCAATTTCCATATTACGCACCTTCACCGCCACTGAATCAACAGCTAATCCTACAGAAACCCAAATCGCCATTTTGTACCCTTATTGTGAATTCGGATTATATAGTTTGTGTCCCATCTGCGCAGGGCGTCTGGAGTGGAGATAATCCGACATCCACGTGTCTGTAATCCACTTTGCTCCCACTATTCCCCACCTGACCGTGACACTTCATGCCTCCAATCATTCATAATATGCATCACTAATATATGTTGTTCACTTTGAAAGATCTACTCAACAACAGTAATTTAATTCTCCATCCAAGATACATATATATATATAACTAGAAACGGAAAGAAAAAAAAAAAATACCTACTCCGTCATGTTTAAATACCTTACTCACCTTTCGTATCAATTATAACACAGTTTTTTTAATTTTATATATATATTAGGCATATATAAAATATTTTTAATCAGTAGCAAACTCTAGAAAAATGTATATTTTTCTGATGTCAAAGATCAGCAACATCATCTGGTAACAAAGCCGAGCAAAGACGATTATAGAATTATCCGAGTGTAAAAATCCATTAATTTTAATTCTGATTAGGAAAGTGGCATTTCGTCATATGACAAATTAAAAATCTTATTAAGACTTTGCTTCCGTTTCGATAGATTTTAGTGAAAATTATTCCGCACTTTTCCCTGACCACTTAATTCTGCTTCGTTACTTCCAAATTTAACTGAAGGTATTTAAATATATATATAAAAATAGTATTATTATTTTTCCCCCCTCTATCTTCTCTTTTCTCTCTCTCTCACTCTCTCTCTCTCTCTCTCTCCCTCTCTACTTCTCTTCATTTCTTTCTATTAACCGTTCTTGGTCGTTAATAATTTAAAAAATAACTATTAGAAAAATAATTAAAGTTTAATAAAGATTTAATGATTACGTTACCGGTGCTTATCGAAAATTAAAAGTTTGATTTCATCTTTTCTGATAATTACAAATGTTTCATCAAAAATTGGAAAAATTGATTATGTTTGCGTTAAGAGTGTTTTAACTTTTTCATGAATTTTTAACTACAATAATTCTTCTTTTTCCTTTGTTCTTCTTCTTCTTCTTTTTTCTTTTTTCTAGCGAGTTTAATCGACGTTTTTTCAAAGTAATTATAGTTTTAATATCGATCTCAAATCTAAAATTATTATTATATTTATAACTGAAATAAAGGAAAAAAAATAATAATAATAATAATAATAATTTGATATAAATGACGCGTATATAAGACGAACTAAAATATTTAGAACAGGACGGGAAGATCATTTATCGTCCATAAATAAGTTAAAATCTTCTATATAGTAAATAATTATTTTAAAATTTCGAGATTGATTCTCGAAAATTTGGGCAGTGGTGCAATATATTAGACAGGTAATAAAATGTTCAAAATTTTCTTTAAAATATTAAAAAAAATCGATAATTTTTCTGTTGCATAAAAGTGATTAATGATGGCTGAATTTTGAATTAACATTTTGTTTAAACTCCCAGCATTCTGAATATTTAATTTATTAACATCAACTTCTTACTTTAATTTTAATAAATATTTTAATTTTTTTTTTTTTTTTTGTTTTAATTTAAAATTCATACTTTACTCCACGCAATTAAGATTTCTCCCTCTATTTTTTTTTTTTTTTTTTTTTTTTTGGTCCGTCTATAAAAATAAATAAAATGTTAGTTTTAATCTAAAAAAAAAAAAAGAAGGAAGGTAAAGTTGTTTTGATTTAAAAAATAAAATTAATAATAATAAAGTTTCCTAACAAGTTTTTATTCTTCAATAAATTTGATTTTGTTTACCTAATACCGTAATCATTTTATGAGTCGAGTTAAATAGGTTTTTTTTTTTTTTTTCCTTTTTTCTTTTCTTCGTTTCAAACACGGAACAGGAAACAAAATGTAACAGATTTTCGGGATTATTATTCTTCCAATGTTTAGCTTAGCAAAAGCGAAAAAAATTTATGAAAGAAAAAAATGGCAATTTAATATCAAAATGATAGCACATGTCCTATTTATGAATTTAATCTCGTATTAGGGAGCGGGGAAAAAAGATTCCTTTTCCTAGGTTAAACATAAAATAAGTTTTATAAATATCTGTGAAGTGGATATTCGAAAAGGACAAAAGCCATTGGTCTTTTGGGGTTGTGTTTGGGTCAGTACAAAAAAAAAGG
>WUQG02382781.1:0-17932 GCA_011317285.2 Androctonus mauritanicus | reverse complement strand
ACGGGTCACCTCAAATGTACCTGCTGCGACCAACATGTCGCGGTTTTTACACAACTGTCTTATCAACCTGTCTATCTTACAAGCAAATTTAACCGACACTCACTACAGCTACCGCGATTTTATCTCTATTGCTACCACGTTTAACTTGACTTCTAGCCATTATCGAATATTCCAACGTTTATTTTTGGCGTTTTGCTTCCCTCTTGTTGACTCACGGTGGGTGGAGAAAAACGTTGGAATGCGGTCTTCTTTCTTGCCACACCTGCGTGCTTTTCCTTCATTCTTTGATCTGGTCCGCACTTAGACACCGGGATTCCGCTCTTGAGAAACTAGAACCAAAATTAGCCTTTAAAGGACAACTGAATTTTTAAGCCATTGTGCTCCTTCCGCCAAAATAACTATTATTTTTAAATCTATAAACCATCTCTCTCTAGTAAAAAAGTATTTTAAAACATCTTAATGTTATAGAAACAAAGCGTTATCGACCTACCATAATCGTTAAACGGAATTCAAACTTTTGCAGTTTTAAAAATCTAAAATTTCATTGGTTGAAAGCTAAATGATGATGTTTTATGTAGGCCTAATGCTTTAAATTCTTCTAGACCATTCTTCGAGAAAGGAAAAAAAAGCTTTCGATCCAGTTGATGAGGATGTCATCCGAGAAGACGAATCGCTTCATTGTCAACTTGTACCCGCCTTTCCTCCCCCACTAGAGAGTCTTTTTTTATACAAAAGCCGATTGCATCGCGGTAAAAGACTCATGCATTGAAAGTAGGTTACATTCGGACAAATGCAATAAGGTAGTTTTGCTTAAAAGCTTGCCTTTTCGAGAAAATGTAATCTTTCTGATGAAAAGAATTTTCCAAACAACAAACGAAATATTAACAACATTACTACTTCTCAGTTACACTTATCTGGTCCTTCAGAAATATTTTAATAAATCATGATGGTAATATTAAATTAAAAAGACTAGTCGTTGAAGGTTGGCTCTACTTTGATTTACGTTTAATTTGTTTATACGGATACTATCGGTATATCACCAAGTTTTGTCGGGAATGCAGTAAACACATCTTTCATTTACTCTAACATATAAATAAGCGATAAAACTGAGTTAAGGCTCGACATTTTTGCATCTTAAATTTTGCTTTTTTCTAGCAAAAATCCATCCAAACTCATTCAAAAGCGTAACTCGTGATCGTGTTACTTTAATACACTAACAAATTAATATATTCGGTTTAAAATTAGTATTTAATAATAAAATTATTAAAAAAATTAAAGGTATATTAAATGATGATTCGGATTTTAAAAAATTGATTTAATATATTTTTTTTTGTTAAGTAGTATTTTAAAATAAGTTAAACTAAGACGTAAAATGAAATATTCGGGAATCTGTCACGTCCTTCTCATTGCAATTTGCTCGCTCCTTTAAACCAACAACAAATTGGGAGGGAGTAGCGTATACGCCCCTCTAACTGGTACTCTGTTGTACTGGCAACAGGCAGCGATGAGCATCTTCCCAAAGTGAGTGTTCTTTACCTTTACAATTACCAGATTTTAAGCATTAATTTTATTCGATTAGTTACAGTATATTATTTCTAAAATCGAAAATGCTTTATTTATCGAGTCGATCGATTAATTGCGATTACACGAATAAAAAAAAAGAGAGAGATAGTGCGCACGCAACTTAGATTATTTAAAATCTAAATAACCCGAAATATAATTTAATGCTTCTTAAGTTACATTTCATTTTTTCTCTACAATTCAGCATTTTTTTGGAACGATTTATCGTGGTGACAACAGGAAAGAAGCGTTGTCTTCGGGTTTTTTAAGGAGAAACCTTTTAAGTAAAAGTCAATATTATATTCCCCTTCAATAATAAACATCCGGTAATAATTTAATGGCTACATTTTTTTTAATTACAAGAGAATTATTTATTACTGGGGAAAGATGGAATATAATATTTAATCGAGCGATTTTAAGGACCGGAGGTAGTACAAGCTAATCTATTTATAAGCTTAGCATAATCTAGCCACTAAGTTTCGAGACCTTGTAATCCGGTAGCAGCCAAGTGTGTCCAAACAGCGGGCGGAATATCAAAGGAGGAATGGGTAATCGGCTAGATTTAAGGGATAAAGAGTGTTGAATGCGCGGAAAACTGACTAAACGTGGACGGGAGCAGAAATGACAACCCTTGTCCCCCTCTGCCCTTCTATTGACGTCCCTCCTCCGGCAGTAATCAAGTGGGGTGGAAAACAGAACTTTATCTCCGTTTGTTTACTACTCTCCAAAGCAGGTGGCTCTTTTAAAAGGAAGGCCGCAGAAATAACAGACCTAAAGCACAATGAAGAGACTTATTAGAGAGTAATTACTCTTCTGTATAGATCGACTCTTCTTCATTTTTAGATTACAACGCACATAGTTCCTTTCGGAGAATTCTCATCCGAATAACTTAAATGGAGAATGCCATAGTCAACTTGGTCTATAGTTATTGAATGATAAAACCAAAAACTGTTTTAAACAATCCAAACATTGGTTTTCCTTTGAAATAGATATTTTGGGATAAAGTAGATAATAATAGAAAGGATAATTAAGAATTTTACTGTTTTATAAAAATTTGGGAACATTTTCAAAGAATAATATTCTGGCGGAATTGGCACGTTCGCTGTAGAATGCTGTTCTTGTACAGTTTTTAATAGTCACGTCAAAACGCATTTAGATAATTCTAGAGGATTTTAGCTTTAAGCTACATCAGTCTATTAAGCTAGCGAGTACCAAGAATGCTTGATGGATGGTAGGAATTTTAAGATGAGCCTTGTTTTTAAACCGAATAGGCCTTGTGCTAGAAACCCATCGAATGAAGAAGGTTCGGCATTTTAGCGTATCTTGTTATAAAGACTACAGTATTTTCGTCCCTTTTATTCCAGTTCGCCCCAACAAGTGTTGGTAGCCCTCTAATCTGCCACATACACGTCACGGCTGATACCTTAATCTGGAGAACTCCCGTTCCATTGTGATCAATGCTTCTTTCCGAATGAATAGCTCTATTCATGCTAGCTTATAGAGTTTGGGCCTCGAAGAGATGTGTAGCTAGACAGCTCCGACTGAATGTTACATGTCTTCCATCACGCTTAATTTGTCTTATATAAATAAGCTACATTTGAGTTACCCTGACGTCTTATTTGCTCATTCGGAGCCTTTTGCTGTGCGGACTGAAGGTTGAGCGACGAAATTCTTGCCAGTCAAGCAAAAAAATGATGAATACACCGCATGATTTATTGGAATGCTTTACAACTACTCAATATTAAGTCTTTTAAAAATCCATCCGAAACACTTTGAGGCAGGTTACGCTTTGGCAGTTACTAATATTTTTAACCATTCTACCCATTCTACATACGCTTAATGCTTTAAAATATTTCAGTTTCCGTAATACAAAAATAACGATTCTGGTTAAATTGCACGTAAAATGCATTAAAGAGAATAATTTAGATAAATTAGCGAGTGAAAAAATCTTTTTAGTAGATCTAAATTTATTTCTATCTAAACAATAATAATAATAATAATAATAATAATAATAATAAAATATATTTGGCATACAAGAACTATAGGCTTATAAGCAATGTTATAACAATTTTAGTTTTTATACTTGTTTGCTAATACTTTACTTCATGGAAATTATTGTTTGCTTAATATTTATCTCACACGGTTTTAAAATATTTACGAATATAATTAAAATGCTACAGATTTACAAGATCGGAAAATCATAGCGAATTCATTTAATTAAAACATGAATAGGCTGTACCATTGTAACATATTAAAAAAAAAAAAAGAAAGAAAGAAATACAGGTTAACGAATTTTTATTTTACTGTAGGACGTGGAATGGTTTAATCTCTGCGAATTGTTTATTGATTGCGACGAATGTTTGGCTTTAGATGTAAAACTGTTAGTATTAGGTTCAGTAGATATAAATGAATTTTTATTTTAACTCTGTAATCATTAACCGTATATAAAATTTGTCCGAAATAAGTTCCTTATGAAACTTGCATTGAATCTATGATTAAATGCATGGTAAGTTAATAATGTATGATTTATAACTCAGATAGAGAAAATCGATTTTCGTGCTTGTTCATTTAGGCCTACTCGTTGATAATAAGTTAAAGTAGCTATCTACGGATAGACTGCGTGACAGTCACTTTATACTCTCGATTTAAAAAATGTGTAATTAAAAATTCTTTAATATTTTTCATACAAAATTATTATTATTATATTTTGAAATTATGAGTATACCTTAAAGAAAAATTTATTTATTTATTAGCAAAATCGAAACTTTAAATAATTCGTTTAATAAAAATGTGTATTGAAAATTTTTATGAATTCCGCCACGTCTTAGCTTAATTTTAATAAAATTTACAAAATTTTTAAAGTCTTCCTAAGATTCCTATAGTTTATTCAGTACAATTCCATTAAAAATCTTGTATAGTTTGTCAATGAGACGAAAATGCTCCTCTATTATTTCAACGGAAAAATTTTCCTCTATTAAAAATTATACAATATATTGTAGAAAATTTACTCTTTCGCGATTGAACTACTCATCTTTAATTCGATAAATAGTTATGAACGATCTCTCTCTATCGACATTTAGAACTAAAGCCTAAGCATTTTTTTTCTTATTAAATGACCGAAATTTAGCAGTAAATCAACATCTAATTGTTAATTCTAAGCAACAAGCACTGCATTGAAAATTATGCTATACAGTATATCTAATAGAAGATCACTTAAATAGAGACTACTCTAGTTTAATTATCTTTGCCAAAATAAACCCTAGATTTGGGATAGGATACATTATAATTATATATATTTAGACCAAAGTTTATTAATTTTCTTACTAGTGTAGAAGAATCACCATTCAATTTATCAGTTTTCAAAATTTGTTTAATGACGATCAATATACTTGGATATTAAACTAATTTATTGAGGTCTAATTAAGATTAGCCTAATATTTTTATTAAAAAATTAAATTTATTTCTTTTAATGATTAAAGATCAAAATAGGTAACTTCAAACGAAAATTAGGTCAGTCACCAATTTTCTCAAATTTTAATTTTATAGAGAAAAATAACGAGCTCTATTCAGATTTCCTGACATTAACTCTGAATATTAAAAGTTAGAATGAGTAGTCGTCTCCAATTTTACTGAATGCTCAGGTTATTAACTTCAATTTAATGAGATGTGTTTTCAAACAGGATAACCTATATTATTATTATATAAACTTCCATATTTAATTATCTTTCATAGAACTTTTTCTCAAATTTGTGGACAATTTTATAAAATTTTAATAAAAAAAATTCGAACATTTATTTATAACTTGAATCATCTTTAGTCCGCAAAGTTAATCGTAAATAAAATATATAAATCCTACGCAATACAGATTTATTCTAAAGTTTCGTTACGCAATTTTTTTTATCACAAATATATTATATTCATGTTTTTTTTATAGTTAAATCGGTAGATATTTTTAAAAATACATTTTAATACTGAAATCTGTGTAAATAAACTGTATATATTTATATGCTACATATTTATAATCGGTTAAAATCCTGGAAATTTAAATGTTTCTCGCTTAAATTTCTATCGACATTTGAAAGAATTTTGATGATTTTTACATTAGAAAATATCTGTAGATCAAATTTTTCGAATTTCGATATATTTATAGCATCATAAATAATAAATTCAGCCAACAGAATTTTTTTTTTTTTTTTAGAATATTTCATGTAAAAATTCTTCACGCAAGTTATCAGTGAAATAGGACCTACATGCCTAGTCTATGTAAATATTTTTTAATGTATATTGAAAACTGATAGAAAAGTCTGATATTTTCAAATAAAAGAGCTATTAAAAATGGTTAAAAAAGAAACAAACGAACATTTATTCAGTCGTGATTAGACTTAATATTTACTTTGCACAACCGCATATTGATTAGACAATCGTCTTGAAAAGAGTTTAATTTCCAAGCAAAGTTGCATTTTTCTTTCTCCTCTAAAGCAAAGTGAATATTTTCATTGATGAATATATCTTTTATAAAAGGCAATTCGGATGTGGGTACATTCCCAGAGGACTTAGGCTAAACATTCATCAGAAGATATTTTTCAGTCTTATAGAATATCGAAGAACAAGAAACTTAAAATATGACAAAAATAGCGAATTTATAAAATTATTTTATAAGACAGATTGCTAATAAAGAAAAATTGGCAAAATGAAAGTAATCTTTCATTCCTTTTATTACACGATAATACTGAAAATTCTAAGAAAACACATTTATCACTTATTTGTGTGTGTTATTCATTTGCTAAATTAAGCGTGGGCCTATGCTGAATTAAAAAAAAAAAAAATCAAAAATATTGAAATTTAATTTAATTTCTATTGATCACATTTATTGGGTATGAAGTGCGATATATCCTGAATGAAATCTACACTCTCTTGTTTATAACAGGCCTATAATAAACACAATTCATTAAGAACAGTTTAACAAAATATGGACACCTTTTCATATAATATGGATTGCCAATACACAATATAAGAAAAATCTATTACTAAAAATTATTACTAAATGAAGCCTAATCAGTAAAAATTCATCTCGCTCCTAGAAAAAAAAATTGAATTATATTTAGCATTATAAGTAGAGAATATTCTAATATTCCATCTAAGACATGTCATTGATGTTGTAATGCTGAATATAATCGATTGTTATGCGTGAATATATTAACAGTAACCAAATATATATTTTTAATATCAAATTTTCTAAGAATCATACTTATAATGAGAGATCTAATGATATATTCATTCTCGTACAGTATTTTTCAAAACCAGAAAATTTCCATATGATACTTATAAAGAGTTATTCGTTTTCTACTTAATATTTTATAAATACATGATAAACGCCCATAAAAACCTTTTAAAAATAGAAAAATTTTTTCCATATTAAAATTATACTATAATAAAATTTATTAGATTGCGCAAAATTTATTAATAAAAAAATCTGTCTAACCTAGTTTACAAATTTTAAACTAGGTTATTTAATATCGATGAAGATTTATTTGAAATTTATCTTAATGAAAAGGCTTTCGTAATTTTTTGATCTTATAGATCAAGCTACGTCTTTTAAATTTGAAATATTAAATGTTTTGCATTTAATTCTATATATCATATCGATATTACTGATTTTAAATGTAAATTATCTATAAATAATATATTGTAGTCTACATAAATTTGTTAAATCCAATCTTAAGTCAAAATTTACTCGAAACATATATTATACAGTATATACAATTTTATTTTTGATAGGCTCGATTAAAAAATGAATCACCAAAAAACTTCTACTGTATTTATAAAAAAAAAATTTAGTTTATTATTAAAGCCAACGCGACTGATAATGCCAAAGGAACTGGTAATCATCGATGTAGCGTATCACAGCGTGAAATGTCACCTTTAACATTCAAGACTGAATTTCTTTTTCGAAATATTTATTTGTAATCCTTCAGACCTGCATTAAAAGTGTTGAAAAGGTCTACGCTTTCAGATCCAACCAAACAAAAGAACAAGAAATGTATTCGAACGAAACAGCTGCTTGGAACAAGTAAAAGAAGGCGTGCCTAACCTTACCACGCCTCTAAAGCGTCATGTGATGATTTTCTGACCAATGACAGGATGGAGAACCGTTGCTCGTTTCAACGTATGTCTATGTCTGTGTATGTGCATCTGGAGTGTTCTTTGTACGTCTTTTCAATGGATGGACATCCCTGATTGTCATTGAATGGGAAAAACCACAGATTGGTTGAGAAAAATCAAACAAGATTCGTTATATTCTTTATTAATTGAAAATCGCTGACTACTGTAATTCATTTTTATCCACTTCAAAACTTACGAAGGCTTAAAAAGTCTAAATTTTTCTATTTCAATTCTGTAAAGGACTTATATATCCTATTTTATTCATACCAGCACCCATTTTTAAGCGATTTCCTAAAAGATCACTTAAAATAACCTTAAAAGGTTACATAATTCGCATTAAAGACCCATCTATTAACTTACAAATTACTGATTTTATTATATGAGTTCACCATCAGAATTATTCCTCATACAACAGATAAATATAATAATCCGATTTTCATTGAATATCAAACTATAAATTATATAAAAGTTTTAAAACTTAACAGTAAATATCTATTATTTTACATAAATTACTAGAGTTCATTATAATAAAAGTTTTATATATTAAATTTCATAATATCAAGAAGTTTAATATAATTCTTTGCATCATTATTTATTAAAGTTTTATTTTATCTATAAATTTAACGTGGAAAAGGTTAAACATTTCATTAAACTTGTATTTAAACTAAAAAAGGAAAAAACGAATAAGTCGATGTTACTAGTCTATTATTATATTTAGATCGGAGAAAAAGGTCTTTCGTTTTTTTAAAAAAAGTATATATTTAACAAAAAACAAGGTTTTTCTCATTATAAAACGTTTCTATTGGACAATAGTGATAAGAAAATGAGCCATTGGAGAGCTTATTGGTCGCGTTGAAAATAGTGAACTTCTATTGGGCGATTTCTAGAGATGACCAAATGATACCGCTTTTGCATTTGTGTTTGCCTTCTGCCGTTTGTGGCTGATGAGGTAGCCGAACGATAAAAATTTCTGTTGAACAGCTTTAAAATGCTTAAGTTCATGCAACTTCTAAAACTGTAAAGTTGGCTTTTGTTTAGGCTAAAAAGACAATTCGAGAATATCGTGATGTATATATTGGGCTTCGTTATAATCCGCTTTGTCCTCCGTATCAAAAAATCTTTAGAGTTGAAGAGGACACACAGTTTCTGATTTTCCAATTTCTTTCTCTCGTTTACTTCGAAAAGTAGTAAATTGAGCATTTTAAAAGTATACGAAATATAAACTTGTTCACAGATATCCGTACTGGGATCTGATTTTGAAAGAGTGAGTAATTTGAATTTTTCGTAATCATAAAGTTATGTTAAATATATAATTAAACTAAATAAATAATTTACTTTTTAACTGAATGCTTAATTCGTTAAATATTTAGTCTTTATTTGATATGATAAATATAAACATAACTATAAAATATTACTGTATTTTAATTTTTTATTGCTTTCATTGCTACAGAACTAAATTATGTCTGTAAATTCGTATAACTGTGGTTTGTTTAAACATAAAAATAAAATTAACAACGTTTTTTGTCTGTAATTTTCGATAGGGTTAGTTTGTTCGGATTAATTTATAGATTTGATCGAAGACGTTCTCAGTTATAGTTGTCGAGAATTAAAATTTCAGGTTCTGGAAATTAATTTATCTTCAGTAAGCGAAAACTGCAATTTATTTATTTCGCTTTTCTTGCCAGATCATCTTTTACAATAAGTTGTTTCATAATGAAAATAAGTGACTGGCATCATCTAAAATGTCTAACAAAAATATTTTCTTTTTTATAAATAATATTCCTCGCAAATATATATATAGGCCCTATATATAGAATTTTAACAATAAAACTATAGGAAATACATTGTAACAATATAGGTTAATGTAAATTTAGCAGTGCGACTAGCAAATTCTACAAAGAAAATTTTTTTTTAGTTTTTTATCGATCAGAATAAAAATTATTTAAGAATTAAAACTGTTTCTCGAAGGTTAGTAAAGGTTTAAATATCTATATTTCAGTTTAAAGTTTTAATACTGGGTCTAGGTATCTTCCACTATAAGAATAATATGGCCCACAATGATGAATTATGAGACACCTTAACAAGAAATTTTAAAAATCGTTGTTCAACGAATTATCAGTTCTTAAAAATAAAACAACTGTTATATTATTTGAAAATTTGAGAATCAATGTAAGGATATAGGTTATTTTATAGAATATTTAGAAGTTATCAATTATCAACCTAAATATACCTATTTAGGTATATTTAGGTTGATAATTTCCAATTATTTAATAGGAAATTATCAACCTGACAAAAAATCCTAAAATCTCCTCTCTTTTGTCATTCATTTTGACAAAATATTCTTAAAAAATAATAAAGGATATTTGATAATTTAAAATTTATATAAAACTTAAGGCCAGTTCTCTGATTTACGGTAGATTACTTCAGCAATTTTATGGTAATTTTCTTCTAACCTATGTAAATTTATTTCAAATTTAACTATTGAATCAAGTTATCAGACTACAAAAATTACTATTTTTTATTCTATATTAATTAAATAAAAGAAATATGAATTTGATATTTAACCAGATAAATAAGTTATGCCGAATTCTTCCTTTGTTCATGATGGCAAAGTCAGTGTTTTAGAAACTCCGCGTTTCTTTTCAAAAAGGAATTATGAAGTTTTTTTTTATACTACCAACTAATTAAATCTTTAATTTTTCTAGTTAAAACGCATTCAGATTCTTTAAACCTCAAAACTGCGAATTATTGTTCACGTTTCTAATTAGACAGATCTGCTTGCGTAAGCTGGTGGCTTTTATTCACCAAAGAGGACACGACATTCTCCCAATTCAAATAGTTTATATATCATAGAGATGAAATATTTACTCCTAACGTTACGTTTAATACTTTCTTTAATATGTTGCGACATTTTCGTCTCGGAATTAAAGACAACGAAGATAAAAAAATCATTTGATAAATGATGCTGAAAATAATGCATTAAATAAATACTTGATATCAAATTTCTGTAGATCCCTTGTCTACCTAGAGATTAAAAGGTCTGAAGAATATTAATTCTCATATTCAAGATTGATTAATGTTTAGAATTATCGTAAATTATACAATAAATGAAAAAAAAAAATTATCAAAATTCCTACTTAGCAATCAAACTTTATCAGATCAGATGAACTCCGAGATATGTAAAATTTTTACAGAAAACTTAGAGGTTTTTATAGAACCTTGATATTCTATCGCAATTGTTTATTTTCAAATAGAATATTGAATTTTAATGCTATCATCCAATGAATTTTGGAAATGATCTATTTTCAGATTTCTGTACGTTTAGGCCTATATTATTAATGACAAAAATTACGAAATAAATATTTCTTTAAGAGAATATTTTACATCTTACTGTTCTATCAATAATTCCAATTTTTTTTTTTTTTTTTTAAACTGCAGAAGTGTTTAAAAAATAATAATTTGCATTCAGAATTCATACGGGGGAAAACTATTTCTGTTTTAAACAGAAAAACGCCCGTTAACTCAATTTATTATAGTCTATAGTAATATTTAACTTGCTGAAAATTTATTATTTATAGTCCTCACCACTAACAACAAAATTAAATCGAATATATCAGAACAGATTCGCATATTTACCTAAAACACCACCTAACAAGTTTCACGTTTAGGTTTACTATCGAGGATGAAGGTTGAAAATTTAAAACTAGTAACGAAATTTTATAAAGTTTATTTAATAAGATTATTAAGTTATAACAATAATTAATTCTGTTCAGAAATATTTCTGATGAAAGCCTAAAATATTTTAATGCCATTATAACATTTAAAAGTTGTAGGCTACAAATGAAAAAACTATATCATATAAAAACTGTTTAAAGTTTTAATTTTTATATTAATTTGATGTTTTTTTTTTCATTTATTTATTTGAGATTTTGTACGGCTCTCATTCAATATCACATTTGCGCATAATTAAATTCTACACAAGAAACTATTTTCTTCACTGTTGTTATAAAGTGTTTTAAAAGTGAAGTATAAATGCTTACTGTAGACTGACAATTTTTGAAAAGTTTAATTCGTAGATATTATATAAATATCAAATTATAATTTGCAAACTATTCAAATAATCCTATATGACAAAAAGATGATGATAATCTTGCGGCATACCTTAAATGTTTTCATAATTACATCAGCACCTAATATCTTAGGAATAATGTTTAATTTACATCTTAAACATGGAAATAAAAGTTAAATTTTATCAAAATTCTTAGATTTAAAACTGTAACCTATTTTACGAGTAATAAGTAGGCCTTTAAAAAGCGTGCATTTTTAAGTAGCCTAATATATAAATTATTGTAAATGAAAGATAAGATCCTAGCATATTTTATGAGATTATTTATTTTTCTGGTATCCCGTTAATGTTAAATTAAAAGATGGCGAAATCGCTTTTGCTTTAAGGTGTTTTAATTAATTTTTAAAATTTTCCGTATTTTCTAATTTGTTGATTTGTTAATATTTTTTACAGTTTAATTAAAATTAAACTAAAATTGGAACAGCGCTACAAAATTCTGTAAATACTGTACTACTATCAATAATTGAAAAATTTATACGAGAATAAGTATTGTCGCAATTTAAATATTTTTGCAGTAATTCGATTAAAGTTTAAATTAATCGCCAATCCACGCAGATCAGAATAGGGTATTTTGCAAAAATTGCAATAGAATTTTTTAAAAAATTCGATCGATTTTTACATTTGATGATAATGGATTGATTCAAGTGATTAAAAAGCTTAATATACTTCTGAAACATAAATATCTGCCTTTAATACTCATAGAAAGCAAAAAATTATAAAAAAAAAAAAGATATCGAAAACTAGAAAAGCAAAAGTGCCTGCTTGCAGAAATCCCCGAAGGCAACACAAAATCGTGTGCTGTTTTAACAGCAATCAATTGGTAACCGTTGCTGCAAATTGCCTATTTCCGTGATGCCACATAGTGCCGAGGGGAGGAATTGTTAGTTCTTCCCTTTAATGCCGAATCACGGATATCTGATCGAATTTTCTATTTTTTTTGATAAACATCTTCAAATTCCTAGTCTTATAAGCAATATTTGAGGCACAGAACTAAACCGAAAAAGAGTATCTTCGGGCCACCCCGAAGACTGCGGTCACAACATAAGTGGGTTAAAATGACCCTGCATGTAATCGGAGAAGTTTCAGCAGACCGTGACCCTGTTCAATCTCAAGTTACAAGATCCTGACATCAGATAAACAGTTATCCTTCTTTAGTACTGCTTTACTGAGATTACTAAAGGCTACACAATCTGTTTAAACTGTACATCCCTAATGCGATAATATCGATATAACCTATCTGGCTAATCTTTCGAGACAAATCTCGCTAATTTTCGACGAAAAGAAAGAGACTTTAAACGGTTCTGTGTTAAAATAACAGCAAACATAATAAAAAAGTTAGACGATTAATAAAGTTCTGATAATACTTAGCTACATAGATTATTATCTATGTAAACTTTACTTATCTAAACAGAGGGAAGATTGAGTTCTAGCTTTAGAATTAATGGTGTATCATTAAAATTGATATAACTCTATAATTTATAACACAGTTGTTATTTAATAAGACTACTTAATATTCTGATTAATGAGTTAGTTTGAGCTGAAACGTGTCTCTAGGCAATTTTGTTTCCTGCACTTTAATGAAGTGAATTGAAATTTGTCGTCCCGAGAAAGCAATAACAATTAATATTGATTCAGAACTAGAGTGCGAGTTTACAGACCAACTATGAATTAAAGCAAGTGTAAAGACTATCAATTAATACAGGTGATCACCATATATTTTTTAAAAATTAACTTTTTTTCTTTTCCCATAAATTAGAGGAATTTTTCGATATTGAAAATGATTCTAAATCAGTATTTTTAATGCAGACCTTTTTATTAGTTTATTATTATTAATGTTATACAGCATTTCTGAAGTAATAAGAGTGCATCTACTTCACCCATAAAAAGCAAAACGTTGATCTTAATTTAAATGACACAGAACTGTCCCTTTCCTTCTCAACTATTATGGTTTACTATTCATTCATTCATTTTAACAGAGATGGACCCATTTCTTTGCATGAAGCGAACACAATGGACCAAATAGGTTGTCGCCCAGGTTGGACCTGTTCTGAACTAAAACCGACCATTCGTGTAATAGAAAAAGACGTTAAATGGTCTAGCGATGATTATGGTTTATAAAGTAGAAAATATAATGTTTAAAACTTTCGGAAACGCAACTATTTATAAATTAATTATAAATCTGAGTTTTTAATCTAGAAATAAAATCTTAACGGATTGAGATCTTTAAAAGAACTTGAAATGCGAAATTCGTGATGGCAATCATTTTAATTATAATCGAATTCGTGATTCAATTGAAGCGATTTCCTTTGATTTCTTTAATAAATGCTCAGATGAAAAGTTTTTGTAACGGCATCCATTCTTGATATATGGCTTTATTTTTTTTTTTTTTTTGTAAATAAGTTATATAATATGCAAATACGGGGAAATCTTTTTTGAATATCACTACACACAATAAGTTTTAGAAGTAAAAATATTTTCGAATTTCAATACAACGCTCGATAAGAATTACTTTCTTGTATTTGCTCTGAAACCTTGATGGATGTGCAGCGAGAAGACAACGTTTCCGTTTTGAAATGCTAGTCCTACTTTACTTAATGGATTTTTCTTTATTTTTTTTTGTTGTACACTTTTATAAACTTTGGTTTGTAATGTTTTATTTTTGCTTTATAAATAATGTACTGTAAGTTATATAAGCATAATGTACTATATTAAAATATAAAGAGACACATAAGAATATTTTATGCGTGCTATATCGAGCGTATAGGCTAAGCAACGATAAAATAATAAATACTCATTTACATAATTTATTCACTTAGATTTACATTTTTATTTAACAGTATAAAACGTAATAAAGCAGCAGTCAGTCGATTATGCTAAAGAATTAAGACAGATACGGCAACTATTTGATATATTTTAAAAGTTTAAATGGATAAATCTGCGAGAACCTCTCGTCATTAAGTTAATATGATTACAAGATATCAAAGCTTAAAGCGACGAACGAGAGCAATAGTAAGCGTACTTATGCAAATAACTGAGCAGAAATAATTTTATATATGAAAAGAATACACAATAGCTGTTCGTGATTTACATTATATAAAAATAGTTTTAAATTTATGAATGTTTTCTTTAATGTTAAATAATTAGAATGTTTTAATACGCATTGTAATAATTCTACTTTTTATAATTTAATTAATGTATCTTAAAATTAACTTATTATACGGAATATAATAGTTTTAATCACTAATAAAAACTTTCGTTTAATGAAGATTAAAGAGAAAAATATGATTAGTTTTAGGTATTAACATAGTTGTAAGTCTTTTACTAACTTAAAATAAGTTTTCTTTTAACATACTTTCTAGATATACTACTAACATAGTTCTAGGTTTCTAATAACATAGCACTTAATTTCTGTTAACATAGTTTTAAGCTTCCACCTATACTATTAAATAAAACAAATTAAGAAATAATGACATGAATGGAAATTATTAGAATTATCTTTTACAGAATACATTCTGATGCTAAATTTTGTTATTGATAATGAGAAACAATCTCTTATGTTGTTTATATAATGAACTTTGTTATGAAAAAATATATAATTTTACAATATTCATTTTCAAAACATATGTATTCTATAACAATACCTATTTGTTCTTGATAAATTATAGGCAAAATTTTTCTCCATTCATCCCATTAACATATTTTCATATTATAATTTATTAATAGAGGTTTTCTAAAACCAGAAAAATTAAAATCTAGGATTTCTCAATCCTCAAAAGTGCAGCATTTTATAGATTGGATTTGATTTATTATACAATTTAAAATATTTTGCAAACAAATCTGAAAGTCAGATACAATCTAGCAACTGAAGCATCATTTAATAGTAATCTCTTCAATAAAATTATCCATCATACTTTCAGATTTTGTTCTAATTAGAAATAAAATACTTATTTTGTTTAAACATACTTTCTTGTTGATCAACATCCATTTTTACTTCTTCTACTGGTATTTGATGTGATGTATTTGTTGATGGTTTAGTTATATTTGAAGTTTTATGTTCATCATCTTCAGAACCACTACTGTTTTCATCGCTATTTTCAGAAGACCTATTTAATAATAATAAAAGAATTGTATTTAATAAATGTAAATTTTATTTCTATTATTGACATTCAATCAGAACAGATCAAATGATTCAAATGATTTTATTTTCATTTATTTATTATGAAATTCATATTAGATAATTATTTTACTTTGAATTCATGTATAATTTTAAATATAGTCTTACAGTTAAAAATTACATTTCTAAATTAAAAGCTCCTGAAGCTAGGTATGGTGATTGAACTTACACAATGTTATGGTGCTATATTGTTTTGTGAGTGAAAAGATACAATGCTGTATAAAATGATACCATACCAATAATATATTTAAAATCAGTAAACAATATATAAAAGTATAAATAAGTCAAATATTGTACACTAGTATGTTTGCCCTTATAAATGATATTTATGCTTTATAAGTGGAAAAAGAAAAAAGTTATGGAAAATATATTACATATAGTTGAATTTTACAGAAGTTGGATATATGTAAATTGGGGAATACTTGAATATATTTATCTGAATTTATGAGGAATTCACTTATAAGAACAAATAAAATTTGTATCAAAGTTTCAATTTATGAGTCTTTATCCCAGCTCTACGAAAAATATCTATCAAAACTTAAATAGTAAACATGTTACTGACAAAGAGAAATGAAAAAATAAATCATATCAATGACATCTGATACACCAAAATTTTATATTTAACAGTTCATTTAAAAAATAACAAATATTTAATATATAAATAATTTCTTTCAAATATTAGATCATGCAATATATTTTGTAAAATCTGAACATAAAAATCTTTTTTTAAAAAATATAATTTAAATCTGATTATCTATAAGCTCTTTCTCAAGAAGTGCTTATATTTGCAGGCACTCCTTGAGAAATAGTTATGAACATTATTCATATATAAATTTTATTAGTAACTTAGAAACTATTATTATTTTGCTTCCAAAAATACTGAAATAACTTTATATAATGTATTTTGTAATATATTTCACAATTTGATCAGAGTTTCTTATTTCACAGATTTGAATGAAAAGTTTGAATATAAATATACCAAGAGGATTTTTTGGTGTACAATTGCCACCATCTTGAAATAATGCTGTAATATGTTAGCTATTTATGTAATTTTACATAATATTGGTTGCTAGAACAATCTTCTACTGTTTAAATCATTGAAGTATTTTTGAAATTCATAAGTACAAATGTTCATAAAATAGAAGGGTGCATATACCTCTTAAATCAAGAAAATGTCAAATAATTGAGTGACAACTTTACAATAAATTTTTTCCTTAAAAGATGCCAATCAACAAACTAACATCTTTGAATGTTACAAATTGACATTTTTTTCAATGAATTTTTATGCTTTTATGTTTAGTTTATTTTATGTATGATGAAGTATTAAATAACATTATTATATCACTGGTTTTTTTAATTTTTGTAATGAATTAAAATTATTTTTTATTTTTGCAAAGAATACTGGCAAAATACAAGGTATAATATAGAATGTGAAATATCAAATTTCATCATCAGAAATTATTTTCATTTCTTCTTTGTAAATTTTACGGCAACTTTATAATCACAGATTACTTAAGTCATTATGGATTGTCTACATCAACAAGAAATCAGTCCACATATGAAAGATGGGAATAACAGACCAAACCTGGATTCCCTGTAAATATCTATAATTGTAAAACCAAAATTCAACCCAAATCCTCCAAACAGAATTATGTGCTTCCATATGGCCAGTCTACTAAATTATTAGGAAATTTCACTAAGAAAATTGGTCTTTAAATTGATATATGATATTTAATTATTTAAATATATTGTGTACAAAAACAATATATTTATTCAAAATGAGAACTCTAATAAATTCTAATTTTAATTACAGTGAAACTCTTGCAAAGTCAAGAATTCTATCGACTATCAAATATCAATAATAACTACTTAAACCTAATGGTTAACACGACTCTGCAAATCCAGAGTTC
>WUQG02382670.1:0-17933 GCA_011317285.2 Androctonus mauritanicus | reverse complement strand
CCCCCTAATTGGAATGATCACCATACAAAATGTCAACACAAATATATAATTAACATTTATTTAATCGAAATTAAATAGTTAAAATGATTTGGAAAACAAAAAAAAATCTTAAGAGTAAAGAAAAAACACCTTACATCTAGCAAACAAATATATACAGTAAAACTTCGATCTAACGTTTTCCTGGATCTAATATTCTTTTTCTCCGGTTCCGGAAAAAAATAGGAGAAAATTACATTAAAATGTTTCAATCTAACGTTTTCCTCAGTCTAACGTTTTTTTCCGCCATCCTCTTGGAAAACGTTAGATCGAAGTTTTACTGTATTTTAAAAAGCTTATTAATCTTGTCAGTTTTGATGTTTTACTAAAATGTTTTTAACTTTTCTGTCAATTAAAAAAGCTAAAACTGTTTTTTTTTTTTTTGCCAGCTTTTACTTCTGAAAATTTTTTTATAGCTTCATCAAAATTAATGTTTTTATCTATTGCACTTTTTCAATGGAAAGGACTGCCAAACCGTTCTGATCATAATGGACTTTTCAGGACTGATTCTACAACTTTTGACGACGTTCTATCGTGTTCTACGAGATTTGATGACATTCTAGGGGGTGTTTTGTCGCGAAATACTTTTAGCTCCACAAGATTTTTGTGGAGTTAGAAGGGTAACTCGGTTATTTTAAGTCCTAGAGGGTTGAGACTTCGCCTCTGGGAGGTTGTTTTTGGCATCCTCAAAGGCGGTGTTGCCAAATTGTGCAACTTTTCCTTAAATCTAGGAAAAAAATTTATTAAAGTTGCTTAGTTTGTAACAGTATTTTGACACACGCTTACCCACCCACTTTCTGCACATAGAGCCCCATCTACCACCCGGGCTGCCGCATGGATAGAGGAGGGGAAAACTGCTCATATCTTATAAAACTATAGCGACAGAGCTTCTAACACAAACTTTTAAACATAAACACGGCACATTTATACGTGATCATCCCCCCAGAATACAAAGTCCCTCTTTTATATTCCTACATATAGGTACTCGAATACAAAGTCTCTCTTTTATATACGTAAAAGCTTAAGGTTTTTCGGAGGCCCGGGACGGTCCGCTCCCTCCGATCCCTTTGATACATCACCGACTTTACGGATATTTTTGAATGTCTTTAATAATATTATATTAGAACATGATATAAAATTGATCAGAAGCGCAGGAAATTAATCATATGCTGTACATACTATATATAATTTTCCACGCATTAATTATAAAAGGAAGTTACTATTAATAATAAGTTAGAAACTCAATATTTAAGCAAGTTATTCGATAAAACTACAATGTTTTCGGATTTGCAACAGTAGACAGCAGATTAATACCGTCATTTCCGACACAAAATAGTTATTAATAATCAATCGTTAATTGCTATTTAATTGAAATATATTTAGCAAATGACGATGTTAACCGTTTAATATTAATAAATAATTTGCGAAATAGAGTCTACATCAGTCATTTATTTTAATAAATGAGCTATCTATTAAGCATTATTCATATTTTATCAGCTTAAGAAATTAGACGGACTATGTTTATCTCTCCCTCTTTCTATGAATATATCTAGTCATGCCAAAACTAATGTCGCTTTTACTTGTTCGAACGTGTCTTGGCCTGTCTAAACATGAATTTTCCAGTAAGCTGAGGTTGTCTTATTCTATGGAATATATACAGTATATTTGGTTTAAATTAGCGATTTATCTTTTATATGCTTTCAAAACTTAATGCTAAAAGCCAAATTACTTTCGGATGATCTGATAAATCATAATTTTACTAATTTAATAAACTTCGTATTGATTAAATTAGTGCTTATCAAGATTATAAAATTTCAATTAAAATATATCAGAGATTGAAATTCGTCCTTAACTAATGCTGAAATGATATTAAATTAATTCATAATTTGTTCTTCTATAAACTTTAACCACAATGGTTCCCAACCTTTTATTTTTTTTGGCCATGCACCAACTAAGCATTTCTGAAATCCTGATGCCTCTCGTGATTTTTATTTTTATTTATTATTCGAAAAGTGAACTCCTATTCACATGGAGGAACTTTAAAAGGCCATTAACTTGGTCTAAACAAGCTTCTAAAGAACATGGCATCCATGAAAGAGAAAAATAAAAGAACGAAAGGACAGCTGAAGTATTGAGGAAGAAATCGTTAATTGTTAAAAAATAATAATAATATGAATTGATATGAAAAACAGCAAAATAAAGTTTCAAAACCGTCATGTACATTCTGTGATTTTAATTTTAAAAATATGTATTTCACGTTATATATTTATATAGGGGAGAGTTGCTTATTGCGTACTGGTCACCTAAATCGTACCTGATAGCTATTTCGTTACATACAGTCGATATGTAGCGAAATAGCTATCAGGTACGGATTTAGGTGACCAGTACGCAATAAGCAACTCTTCCCTACTGTATATGAGGTTTCTAGAACCTTAAGAAATGCAAAAAATTCACTGTTAATAATTCATTCTCGAATTATTCTCTTAAAAATCAAATTCCCCCATGTGGAACCTGAGCCCCACGTTGGGAAACACGGTTTTAACTGTACTGCACAGTTTAAAATGTAAACAAACAATATCAATTTAACTGCATGTAGTTTTATTTTATAAACACTACGAAATGGGTTGCACTAAATACAGTACTGTATATGATATTCTGTTACGAAACAATTTAATAACACTGTATTTTAAAAACATATCACGAAAAATAACAATTTTTTTTTTATATATATATATAAATATTTATATATATTTTTTTATATATATATTTATATAAGGAAATTTTTTATTCCTTTTAATAATACTTAGATAATTGGAATTTTATACACGCCCAATAAAATACCGTCACACATCGATACACTCGCATTGCTTCTATTAACCTTCTTAGTAACTTATACGAAATTCTTCATCGAGATTGCATAAGAACGAAAGTGTATTTGACACCGCTTCATGCATTCTTAACTTTCTTCCATCTATTTATACACGGCACTTGTATATGCATTTGCTATAATGAGTTAACGACATAATACTTTGCCAACTAATAACTAAATGAAGTACCATATAAATAAAGTATAATTAAAATATGTATAGAGTATAGTAGTATTAGAATAGGGAATGTTAAAATTTTAATCACGTTTCAATGTCAAACAGCACGTCCTGATATTATGAGTTAATTTTATCGAGAAATTCGCTCATTGTCCTGTCAAAAGATAACTATGACTCAACACTAGTATTCTTTTTTTTTTTTGCCAAGAAGTGACCTTGATCGCTTCATTTTCATAAACTAGTTCAACTCTCTACTAATCGGGCGACTTCCTCGAGTTGTATCTTCAGTTAAAGGAAGAGCGTAGGAAGAAAATTTTACAATTTAAAATTCGAGTTTTAAATTGATGAAAATTCGAGTGTAAAAATCTAAATGTGAGCTGATCCTTTTTAGTAGTGAAACAGCAATTTTTTTTTTTAACAGCCAATTTATGTTTTTAAAACTCGCATTTAGGTTTTTACACCTTCTTTTATTGTCAAATAAAATAAATTTTAGTTATAGTAAACAATATATGCGAATTTATCGATTTAATCTACAGTACTGCACATTAAATTTTATTTTATATAGAAAAATTAGCATATGGTAAAGGTATTAGTTAAGTAGAGAAAAACGCCTTAATGTAATTAAAAATAATTATATAAAATTAATGGTGGCAGTGAATTAAAATATTAAATAAATGCAATTATTTTTATTCCATACTTTAGGGATTTTTTTTTTCATTTTTATGTCCCTTTCAAATCAGTGAGATTACTAAGAGGAGGGCCAGTTCCATCCACGGGCTGCACCCACACCCGTGGGAGAAGCCGGATGGTGAAGGAAGGGGGCCGCTGAGCCGGGCCCATAATCCTGAAAAAGCTTTTCAGATGATGCCAGACCTGGGTCTTCCTGCAATATTGGCATATTCAGGATCCAGGTCTGGCATCTCCTGAAAAGCTTGAATATTGTTGGCCTTCTTGAATATTGGCATATTATAATCCCTATAGCTTTTCAGGAAGACCCAGGTCTGGCATCTTCTGAAAAGCTTGAATATTGTTGTCCTTGAATATTGGCTAATTATAATCCCTAAATATAATCCTTAAATTCGCAGGAGGACCCAGGTCTGGCATCTCCCGAAAAGCTTCAATATTGTTGTCCTTCTTGGATATTGGCATATCATTTATTAATCAAGCAAATTAGAAAAAGTTTTGAATATTTGAAGAATGGCAATAAATTTTAATAATAAGTTAAAAAAATTGATTTATTCAAATATTTATGAGACATTTAATTCATTTATCTGACTTATGTTTTATATATTTTAAGAGAAAATACTATATTGTGTTTGTATATCCAGGGTTGACTAAACTTCGTGTCACTACGAGACACGTAGGAGAATCTCAAATACCTGAGATCCGCAATCAGTTTCTTTCTGAGTCAATGAGAGACGATCAGTTTTTTCGTATATTCTTAATAACAGTTTCAAAAATTGTATATTATATATTTCACCTGCATTTATTTCATATAAATGCATATTATTTTTAACAATATATGAACAAATTACAAATATATTATTATTATTATTTAATTAAATAAGTGTCTGCACCATATTGATTTTCGTGATATGGAGCCAGGAGCCATATTGGAGATAACAAAATGCCGCAATTTGGCCATCGTGGTATATACTGCATTGGATATATAAAGTAAGTAAATATCTCAATTAGTTTTTAGCCTACTTTCTTTCGAGAAGTAGGGCAATCATATTTTAACTGTTTATCAGTCTAGTGATCAATGGATACAGTATATGTAAAGATAGAAATTCAGGAAAGTAACAATATATCCATTGACAATTTAAGTAAATTATAGTACAGTTTAATGCATCCAGAATTTATATTTTGCAGTGACTTAGTTTGAAAATTCTCACTTCTTTTTAATTTATAGCCATAGTTCGCTTTACGTAATATCGATATAGTGTAGGTAACTTAGACTTTACGTAAATTTCTAAAAGGAACATTTTTTTAATCCTGCATAGAAATTTTATGATATAAATAGTAATCGCTCGCCAGTTTGTTGAATAATATTTTTTCTACTCAGTAATCATATACTGTAATACGAAATTTTATATTGCTGACTACACTTATTTACATAGCCATACAGTAGATATGTTTATATGCATTGGCTATCAGAGGGGGGCAAGAAGGGCGGCTGTCCTGGGCCTTACGATCTTGGGAGTTCAATTTATTACTCAATATGTTAGAAACAATATAAGTTATTTATATATTTTTATACTGTTCGAGCTTCAGTGTTTGTAAAAATTTGAAGTTCTCTATCAACGTTTTCGTTTTTCTTGTACACCTACCGCAGTACATTTGTCAATTTTGTCTTTTTTTTGTAGAGCCTTAAAAATATTAGTTGCCCCGTGCCTCGTATTTTCTCTGAAAGTCCCAGTATATATGTACCAAATTTAAATTCTAAAAGTCAGCTTATGTACAAAATTTCTGAATGAATTATTTATGTAGCAGGAGATTTGTTCATATATAATTTGTAGTTCAATGCACATTACGTGAAAAATGCTGTTCTCTATGAAAAATTTTGCATAGAGAACAGCATTTTTCTAAGGATAGAGAAAATAGAGAATTCCCTATTTTTACCATTTTCTAAGGGAGGAATAAGGAATTTTCTCTCTATTCTACTCTTAGAAAAAGGATAGAGAATCCTCCCTTCTAAGGATAGAGAAAATAAAGAATTCCCTATTTCTACCTTTTTTTCTAAGGGTAGAAATAGGGAAATTTCTAAGGGTAGAGAAAGAGAAAATTCCCTATTTCTAGCCTTAGAAAAAGGATAGAAATATCTCTATTTCTATCCTTTTTCTAAGGCTAGAAATAGGGAATTTTCTCTTTCTCTACCCTTAGAAATTTTCTCTAACTTTAGAAAATAACTAATTTGACAATTTTGAAAATACGAACTTTGACCTTTCTTAAAAAAATAATTTGAATTATGAATTATTTCATATATAGTAATATAGTTTCTATGTTATTATTCCAAAGATCTGATATTAATATTCATATATTGTTTTATATTTATTTATTTGAAAATGTAAATTTAAATAAAATAATACAGATAAACAAAAAACATTAATTATTTTTTCAAAAAATGACAAAGTAAACAATGAATTATCCATTATTTATTACATTTAAAAAAAGATTAAATTTAAAATTATTATTATTATTATTAATATTCTTATAACGATTCTTAATTATTTATTAATACAGCAAATAAAAAAAATATATATATTAATTATAAAAATAGTTTAAATATTTTAATAAATATTTTTTCCAATTTTAAATTTTATAAATATAGTAATTTAATTCCATGCAATAAATATTGTCCTATTTCATCTGTTATTTTTTCAGTTATTAAATAAATTTAGATTTTATATATAATTAAATTTTTATTTTTAACTTCTAAATTATTTTTTTAAAGTACGGTAAGATTGCATACATTGCAAAGTCCGGAAAAAATGATATCGATCAATAGGGAAGGTCGAGACACGCAAAATATCCCTAATGAACAAGGGCTCAAAGATCAAAGGTTAACGAGATATACACGCATCTAGGTAGCATAGGTAGCACAGCACTGGAACAGGACGAGTCGCGCTCCACACGGTAGCGAAGCGAAACACAGTATTAAACCGTATGCATTGTGAAACCTTCAGCCTCTATATCTCGTTAACCTTTGACCTTTGATCCCTAGTTTATTAGGGATATTTTGCACATCTCGAGCTCCCTATCGATTGATACCATTTTTTTCGGGCTTTGCAATCTATGCAATCCTACCAGATTATGAATTCCACGTCTTCCACTTGAGAGAGAGAGAGAGATTACCAGTGTTACATCATATCAATAATCCATTTTGACAGTTATCCGAATATACACTAACACTAAATGTTCAAATGTTCACAAATATCCGTTGCTCACATTATACAGTTCCACACTTCGTCGTTGTTGTCCACATTTCGTCGTTGTTCTTCAAGAATGACGAGTTTTTATCAATTACTATCTCAAATAATTATAAAAATTATTTTTCTTTCGTTTTGACAATATATTTACATTTAAGAATTTAATATATTTTTGAATCTTTCTATTAAAACAAGGGAATATGGCTTCGAGGTCTTCGGGACCTCACATATTGAAGACTGTTCAATAGTTTCATAAGAGAATATAATTAGTCGATTAATTAATATTTATTTGATTTAATTGAAAAATATAATTTGTCTGCCTGAATAAATTTATTATACACTCATGCATCGAATATCAGCTCTTCGAATCATGGTTGCCATCATTCCTCGAAGTTTCAGTGTTTAGTTTTGAGTTTGGTGTTCTTCAGCAGCAAATTTAAAAAAAAAAAAAATGCTTACTTTTCCAAAATATGGCCTACAGTATTTCTTTAGACATAATTGCTTCGTTTATGTTAATTATGCGCGTACATGACAATTGCAGTGCATTACGCCCGTTGATACGTGAAACAAAACAGTTCATCGACTTATGGACATTTTCGAGTTGTGGCATCAGTCTGGAGCTAAGGTGACATAATTCCGGGGTATGCCTGTATGATACCTTCTATTATAATATCTCAACGTATTACTATGATCAGTAATATTTTTATATAAAAAATACTCGCAATAATGTAGCAGTAATTTTTCATAAGAGAATATAATACTCTCAGGAAAAATTACTTCTTCATTGACTTGAATATTAAAGTTTTCTGTATAAAAATATGTTTTTTATCATAGTAACGCGTTGGAATATTATAATAGAAGGTACCATATATAGTAATAACTTCATTCACAACAACAAATAATATTTTTAATTTAAATCAAGTAGTTATTAAATTTTCGATTATAGCGATTTAATCAAAATTAATATCTATATATTCATAATTTTAATATATTATAAATCTATGAACTGATGTAGGATGCTAACTTGCAAATGTGAATCTACTACAGGCCTATGCTGTATAAATATGTGTACAGCATATATATAATGTAAAATTAATTGAACATATGAATGGAACAACATACTAATACTTTATTTTATAACATAACAAAAATATATCTAATTTCCATATACAGCAATTTTACACTTGTTTAAAGATATTTCTATTATAAATTTTAAAGATTTAAGACAGTTCATATATCAAAATCTCTAAATATATACAGTGGCGTATAAAGGGGGCGGGGAGCCGATCGGCCCGGGCCTCTGATCAGGGAGGCCTCTTAAGACCCTTAAATTTTAAGTCTATGTACCTATATGTAGGAATATAAAAAAGGGATTTTGTATTCTGAGAGGATGATTACGTATAAATGTGCCTTGTTTATGTTTAAAAGTTTTGATTAAACTTTTAAATACATAAACACTATTTTATGACTATTTAATTTTGATTAAAAAAATATTAATTATATATTTGTATTGATATTTTTGTATGGTGATCATTCCAATTAGGGGAGCTCCATGGAGACTTCATCCCCGGACCTCGATAGCTGTAGACCTGCTGCTGGATATATATATTACGCACATTTTCTTCTTACATAATTACCAACATACTAAATTGGTATATATGATTAATGGCAGAATTGTTGACAGAATAATGTTTATCTGTCTAAAGTTCATAAAGTCTGAAATATTTTTATAAAGGTATTTTTAGAAAGGATATATTGTAAGAGGACGGGGTGATTCATAATTCTTGAAAGCTGTAATTTTAAAATTTCCATTTATATTAAATTTCCATATTTCCTTTGGTTCAGTTCAAAATTCAGATGCAATATGGTTTCAAAAAGTGCAACAAAGTAATATATTCTACTAACTTAGGCAATATCTTCTAAACAAAAACAATAACAAATGAGCTAACTAAGCTAATATTTTTGATTTTCTATACAGTTTTTAACTATTTAGCTTTATAATTTGTTTCCCTTCTAAAAAATTGATTTAGATCTACATATCTGCTATCAATGCGTCATTATAAGTTTATTTTTAGCATGATTTTAACTAAAAATAAACTTACAATGACGCATTGATAATGAAGCTATTATTATTATATTAAAATGAAAATTTTATGCTTGTCTTATTTTCTATGATTTCTATATAATTTCAGAATTAAATCATGAATTTCGGAATTATTTTGATTATAAAAATCGCAAAAGTTTATCTCTGTATCATAATTGTTGTTAACCATTAATATTTATTTTTTGCTACTGTAGTTGTTCATTTCCATCTTTCCAGCTATGAAAGGCCCTTCTATCTAGTAATCGTTATTGATGAGCAATTAACAATAAAGAGAAAAAATACTCAGAATAGATATACCTATTATGAAAGCCTTCATAAAATTCTGATATGGATCAAAATCGAAGTTATACAATGGATTTGGCCGGATGGCCACGTGGTAAAGCATTTGCTCATCACCTTGGAGGATCCAAGTTCAAATTTGACACCTCCAGTTGAAGGATCCAATTTTTTAGGAGGGTCTGAGCTCTGGATCGTTGAACCTCATCTTTTAACCTTCTGATTGACCCCACCATGGATGTTGACTAGCTTGTGATGGACTCTAAATGTGTCCGCTCTTAGATAATATATATCCTTTTTGAGATATGGCGGCTTAACTCAAATATCCTAAACTAACCTAACTTGTAATTTCTGCTTAAAATCCTACTATCAAATTTCGTGAAAATCCATCCAACTGAACTGATGACTAGCATGTTATCGAGATTAAGTGCTTTTAGCAAATATAACAAGCAGCTACTAACGTGAAATTCCTTCTAAAACATTTCATTTTGATGAAACTCTTATGCTCAATTTTTGTATTGTATGTATTAAATAATTAATGTTCCCGCTAAAATATTGATGATCGAAACTCTGCCCTTTTGAAATTCATAGAAATATAAATATTCAAACAAAATGTTAATTTAACTGCTTTCACGCTAATGCTACTTTTGAATGACCTGTTAAAATTAAATAAACTTCATCTCATAAGCGTACAGGAAATCCACGATTTACAATCTCTCGAATTAAAAACAATTTCGTGAGATAGTATCTTCCAATACTTCTCAAATTTACATCTTCAACCGGTATTAACGATGGCGTACGTTACAGTATCCAGTTTCATCTCAAAACAGTTAAATTCCCATCATCAGTTAAACTTATCATTTTTAAGTATTGCTTGAACTGAATGCATCATCCTCGATCACTATTTATTTTATAGTTGTTATTAGAATCTTTGCTTCTTTCCCCCTTTCAAAATCGAAGAAAACAGTATATGAGCTAATTTTATCCTCGGGCTTCTCTTATTACCCGATTTGAATAAAATTCACATATATTATTGAGAACCTCTAGACTAGTGGTTCTCAACGTGTTGCGCACTTCACATAGTGCAGCAATTTGATTTTTAAGGGGACCATTCTAGAATAAGTTAATAATAGTGAATTTTTTGTATTTTTTATGATTCTAGGGGGTCATATATAGCATACAAATATATATTGTGACATAACACATTTTTAAAACTAAAATCAGAATGTACATGGCGATTTTGAAACTTTATTTGCTGTTTTTTCATATCACTTCATATTATTATTATTTTTTTTTAATAATTTCTTAATGAGTTCTTCCTCAGTACTTCAACTATCCTTTCGTACTTTTATTTCTCTCTTTCTTGGACGCCATGTTCTTTGGAACTTGTTTAGACTAAGTTAATGGATTTTTAGGCTTCCTCCACGTAAATAGTAGTTCACTTTTTGAATAATAAAAATTATATATCACAGGAGGGCATCAGGATTTTAGAGATACTTAGGTGGAGCATGGCCAAAACAAGGTTGGAAACTACTGCTCTGGAGTAATTATCTTCGAAGTCCTCTAAATGTGTGAACTTTGAGGGATATTATTCTAGAGAGTCCTTAAAGTGAGTTTCCACACTTTGAGGACCCCTATAGAGTAATGAATTTAAATTTTCAGGGAGTAGTGTTTTTGCCGGTGTGTATTTTTATTACACCCTTAGGCAATGCAGATTTTTTCTTGTCATAATAATATTTCAAATTTAAAATTAATTCAATTTTGATGATTTGCTGCATGTTTGATCTTCTGGTGTTTCCCAATAACATTGATGAATATTTTTTTAAATGGATAATATTTATGAATTACATTCGGCCTTCAGTTGTTATCAGCAGTTATCATGCTGATAACAATTGAAGGCCGAATGTAATTCATATTTTATTTCATGGAAGAGAAAAAACGAAAATCAGAAAATAGGCAAAATATCGAAAAATTTCTCCATATAAAAAATTTCTTACGTCGAACTGTAGCAAAATCACTTGCGTAGAGTCCAGCCGAACCCCTTAATATCACTCCCTCAGTTTCAAACAAATTGTATTTATAAAAATTTATTAAAATTCAATATAAAATTGATTGAAAATGATGATTGTTTTTAAAGGATACTAATTGAGAAAAATTTATCATGTTTGGCGAAAACTTCTCTTTTTGCAACTTAATCCCTTATCAGAGGTATGAGAAGTTACTGCTAAAAGTTCCTTCTCTGAGACAAGATAAATACTATTAGTTCCTTGTTCAGGAGAGTAGAGGAGTGTGGTAGCTAGCAGGACGAAGTTATGACTGAAAGAAGAAGGTTAAGGAAAAGGACTAACAATTAACCGTGATACGTTTCGTCTTCTAATATCTCTAACATAGAATTATGAGAAGAAAACGCAATCCATCTCATCGGATGGCGGCCAACTGAAAGAGGTGAACAAGATGGAACTGTATTATTGCATGTGAATTAATTGGTGGTTAACTTGTGATTTATTAGAAGATGAATAATTAGGAGAATGTTAATTTCCACCCACAGGTATGTGCTCAGAAAGGCAAAAGTGTAGCTCTCCCAGGAAAATTGTAATAGCTCTAAATTATCTAAATTGTTATCATGTCATTAGCTGTTATGCTTAGCTGTTTATATAGCTTTTGATATTGTCATCTAACTCTTGATATTGTTTCTTATACAATTATGTATTGTTTTATTAAATGTAAATTATTGTATTATTTTATGTTAAAATAAATACTTTGTTATTGTTATAAATGAGTTTCTGAATCAATTCTCTTATCCCAGACCTCGGCAAACTGGTTCACGAGCCACATATCATATTTCGACCATATGCTGATATCTCGCGAGTTGAAGAAACACGATAAAACCTCTCCTGGTGTCAGGCTGTCGTTTGTAAAATCATATAGTTAAAAGGTATATTAACCATTCCTATAGATCCTCCACACTATACATGTTAGTTTTGTATGTTCATATATATATTGCACACACAGCTTTAAAAAAATTCAACATTTCTCGAGATATGAAGGGATAACAATATGTCCAGTGTATGGATAGACTGAACTGATGTTCCGTTGCCAGAAAAAACGAAGCTACTGAAGGTGGGTCACCTGACATAATAGTTAGCGTACTACACCCTTTTTATTAATTATTTGGATCTGGTCATCACACTTACTAAGATAAATGGGGATACGTTTGGCCGCCAATACAAAATCAATTTGCTATATTGTCGAATTTATGTTCGCGAAAGTACCCACCAACAACATGGCGGATGGCGTCGTCTTTGTAACATTGAGCAGTCTATTCCATATATACTGTATGTACAAAGTTTCTTCAATACAAGGTAACATTGCGACTACTTAATCTACAAAAGTATGAAACAACTACAACATTCGATATGAAGTTATTTCATATATTACTATTCAATACTTCTTTATAAGGAACTGCTTTACAAAAAGTATTAGTGAAAAATATGATTTTAAATTTAAATCAGCTAACAAGTTTCTATTGTATGCCGTATGCTAATCGTATAAAATCTGGATTTAGACTCTGTAGTTATAGCTGTTTTACTATGTGGCAGGATGGCCGAATTCTAATGCCTTGGCGTGCCGGATCCGGCATCTCCTGAAAAGTTTTTTCGGGGTTCTGGGCCCTGAAATCCGTGATATCCCCGTCCTTCACTGTCTGTGAAGGACGGGATTTCACGGATTTCAAGGATTTCACTATTCCAATGAGGCCGAATGCAGCTTATGGTTGGAACTGGCCCCTTCTCTTAGTATTCTCACTGATAGGAAAGAGACATAAAAAAATGCAAAAAAAATGCGCTTTGTTACTATATTTAAAATTATCGTCCATGACATATTTAACTTTCAATTAAAGACAATAAAAGGGCAAAAGTTATATTGATAATGTTCTCAACTAACTATTGATAACTTTTGTGGAAACAGGATGTAACTTTGCAACTAACATTAATTTTTATCAAATTATATTAATGATTTCTTTTTTAAATGTAACTGTTTTACTTCTGAATTAATACCATCAAAAATCATCAATAACTTCTTTAATCACACAGATGTTTTCACATATTATATGAAGATATTTGATACTTATATAATGTAGACTCAAAGTCTATTCACACCAGAGTAATATATTTATTGCACAATTATACGTCACACAATCTTAAATTAGATTGTGTGACGTATACAATCTAACATATTCATACGTCACACAATCTTGTATTACTTTTGGCAGTAGTTTATGTTTGCAATAAGTTAAGTGAGTCATAATTCGTCTTTAATCAAACTCCATAGTATAGATCATCATTTTCTTATAAAAATAGTTTTGGTCGTTTCTATTATTAGAATAAAACTTATCAAAAAGAAAAATAGTTTTATTCTAATAATAGAATAAAACTAACACGTTCCGTTAGTTTTATTCAGTCTATTTTCTTTATATAAATATGAATCAAAACTATTTGGAATTTAGCAAAATTTTGATTCAGTTTTTAAAAATACAGGGTGTCCCAAAAAAATGTACGCAAACTTTAACTAGGTATTAAACATATATCTAATTTTGATCAAGGTGTTTATTAACATATTTACATGTCTTATAGGATAAAATAACAAAAGGTAATGATTTATTGAGTAGATTAATCTTGTTGAATAAAATTTTGATCTGTAACAAAAACAAAAAATATAATTAGTGATGGGTCGATAAAGAGTGAGTACATTTTTTTGGTACATCCTGTATATTAGAAAAGTGTTTTGTGCTATGAATAGAACGTATCTAACACTGTATACATACGGACTGTTTCTATAAGCAACAATTAAATTAATCATAAGTTAACTGATAAACATGCAATTAATCTAAGATTAATTTTAATTTAAGAAAACTTGGATTTAATTGTATATTATAAAAATCCATTCTTTCTTAATTTTCTCTATGCATAGAAAAATAATTATGAAATGCGGAAAGTGGAAATAGATGTATGGTGAAGTCCGAAAAGTTTCCACTTTTAGCACTTCACGATATGTCAGAAAGTTTTATTTCCTTTAATACAAACGTTATAAGTCTGTTTTATTTCCTTAAAATATAGGGAAGTGCTCTTTTCGTTAAGTAACTGCTGAACGCACGTTGCAATATGATAAACAGCCATGTATGTTTATCTGGGTGAGTTCAGAAAATGCTCGGAGAAGTCTTTGCTGGAGGAGCTAAAGAATGACGTCACATCCTGAGATAACACGATTTGTTGAACGGACGGACGTTGTCTCGGGATGTGACGTCATTCTTTGGTTTTTCCAAGCAATTTCTGATCTTACCCTCTATGTGTCCCCCAATAACAACTTTTGAACCAGTTAGCAACTTTTGATTAAATTCGCTAGTGATGTTCTGACATTAAAGTACACCTCGACGACGCATCCTTTAATTCTGTAGGATCGATTAATCTTGCAGGATACAATTTCATTTTTATCACATTTTTAATCGATATTAGTGCTAAATTGATTGATTAAATGTTAGCAGTGTAGACGTAACATATGGCTTATCTGGTTTCTTAACACAGCATCGTTTATCGTCAATATTTGTTATAATGTCATCACTCCTTATGTGACGTCGTTATGGCGCAACAGTGGGCGCGTTTTTAAATTCAGCATCTCCATCAGTTATTTAAACCATGTTCGTTAATCTGTAAGTTCACTGGTGACGTCACTGTTGTATTCAACACTAACTCATCACATGAACAATAGTATTTGTTCGGTTGAGGTCGGTAGGTACAGACTTTGACATCATATTTTAAGATGACTGCTTCTATGCGAAAAATAAATCTAAAGATTGGAGAATCAGTTTATGCTCTCTCTGTTCATAGTTCCACAACAGATGTTTTTTGCATTTGAAAATATAATGGGATATTATTTTCTAGATCGGTGTTAGAATTTGACTTGCAACAGAAGACAAAATAACATCCAAAATAGTTAGCCATCTTGATGCTCAAGGTTGAATTTAAAAACAGACCCTTTAGCACCACCGATCAAATGTTATGACGTAAATTTTAGATGTACATCAATGGTGGAGAGTATTAAATTTAAAAACGCACCAATGCGTGATGCCACTATGACGTCATCATTGCGACTTTGGGAATTGAATAAGCGATGATCTTATGATTTCTGTTGGTTTATTTACTTTTAAAAAAACTTACGTAGAATTTTTTAAATGAATTTTAATTTGTAGTTATTTTTCGAACGGAAATTGTTTTAATTCGCTTTGTCCTTTGTGTCTGTAAACTTAGAACTGTTTTTATACCTGTTAAGAGTAACTGTCAAGTTTACTAGACACTTACTCAAGAGTAACTGACTTACAAGTTCAAGAGTAAAAGAGTGAGTTTATGACAATAAACAATTTTCACTCATTAAGATTAAAACATAAACATAATTTTTTTATTCAGTATTTTATATTTTAATATGAAAATTTACAGTTTTATTACACATAAAGTTTTAATAAACAGGTAATTAAATGTAGAGTTTTAAATTATAATTATAATTAAATTAAATTATAATTATAAATTATAATTAAATTAATTTAATTATAATATTAATTAAAATTATAATTAATTATAATTAAATTATAATTATAATTTAAATTTAAAATAGTTACATATAAAGGTTTATGACAGCAATAAACATCACGTATTTATTCGTTTGCATTCGCACTCGGTGTGGTTGACAAACGTCAACAGTACTGGTTTTGAAGGACTGAATATCTCATTTTTTATCTCGCTGACCTTGAAGGGTAACGTGACATTTTCGGTCTTTTTGGGCCGACACAACTTCTTGCCATAACAACATCCAGTATCGTCCGAACATCTATGCAGAATGGCACAGTGAGGTGTGTAAATCCTGTGAGATATGACAGGTAGGCTTATTAATTTAGCCACAGGTATCTTGCACGATCCTTCTTTGATCACCTTCAAATTGTATTCGTTAGCCATTTTGGTGAGATTTTCTATCGAGATGGCAGGTTCCGGTTCAATGTTTTCGACTGTTCCTTTGGATTCAATGTGGATGAATACGAATACTAAAACGGATATTATCAATACTAAAGTTGTAATCACGATGATTACATACTTCATCCTTTTGCTTATTTTTGAATTTTTATAGCTATTCGCAGGCTCTGTGGTTAGACTTGGAGAACATTCTGAAACTTTGTTTCTTTCCTGCACTTCAACAGTATCTGCTGATCGGTTAAAATTACAATCGTTTGTTGATGCATTCGTTGGCAGTATCGGTTGACAGTTAGAGGCCAATTTATCTTCAGAATCAGCTGAGGAGGTTTTAAACTTTCCTACTACCATTATGCCGTATTCCGAGCGATTCACAGATTTGAAGTTTATCAATTAAACTGCAAAACTGTGCATCGCTCAGAATACTCCAAAGTGGGGAAAATCCAAGAAAATTACGCAACAGGAATCACTCCACTAACCTTTGATTGGTCTCTGCAAAAACTGTAGTAGTAACAGTGGCTGTCGTTGCAGAGTACGATAGCATGACTATGACGTGTTTCTTATCAGACGGATTTCCTTCCTCCCAGTTTTTTTTTAATATTCTTTTCCTTCTTCTAGTTTTTTTAATGAAGAAGCATCGTTATGGTCCTTAATTAGATAATATAGTAAATCGGGCAAGATAATAATCGAGGGAAATAGGTTATTTTTCATTAATTCTTTAATATTTAAACAGATGGCGATAGAAAGTGATTTATTATAACCTCCTATAAGCCCGCCAAAAATATAGAAGGTGGCTATTATCAGATTATCAATTACTCGCGTTCAAATCGAATAATTCCCAGTGAGTGTTGGAATATTGATCAAAAATTGCACAGTCATTTTTTGAAGTATTATTATTAATCCTAATAATACCAGCATTGTAAAAATTAATATATTTAATATGTAGTGGATACCTTAAACAATACTCTGATTTCGATGTCGTCCTAATTTAGCCATTTTTAAGTCACGTGGTTAAAAGTTGCATCTCGCCCCGATCCACGGGAAAGATGGCAATTTTTGTTTCACGATGGTATGCCGAATTTAAATTTTTGTATTTATAATTTGTTTTCATAAATTAAACGATAAGAATATATATTAGAACAAAAGCAGAGATCTTGGCTTCAAAACAGCTTAAAACTTGCAGCATATTTAAACAGAGGAGGCATAAATTGCTTCAATATTTCACACATATATAGTAGGCTTATATCTACTTACAGTACGTAAGTAGATATTACAGTACGTAAGTAGTTAAAAAGGAGATGATAGAAAAATGACGATGAAAAATATGGCATGGGTCTACACAGTAAAAATAATTTGTTATATATTTAACGCTAATTGCATATGAAGAACTGAGAAAAACCTGTTAAATCTGTTAAAATGAATGATTGTATAAGAAGAACTGTTAAAATGTTTGAGATAGCTTATTTCATATGGACAACTCCTGCATCTTTCTTAATTAAAAGAGATTACTCTATATTAACTCTTGACTTTC
>WUQG02382559.1:0-17933 GCA_011317285.2 Androctonus mauritanicus | reverse complement strand
GAGATGGACTGCTTGTTTTAATGAGTATTAGAATTTCACCATCACCATAGATATAATGAAGAGTTAAATTTGGTTTTCTGAAGGGAAATATTTTTTTTCCGTTTGGAGTTTTTTAAAATAGTAGATCCCGGCGACTTTTTGATTCGGCGCCGTCGTGCGCCGCACGACCTTGCACATATTGACGGCGCGGGCCTGACCAGGATCCTCAAAGATAGTAAGCGACTTTTTAATCATGCGACTATGTAGAATGCATTATATATCATATGTAAATTATATTGCATAATTTCAATGATAGTTTAAGAAAAAATCGGCAGCTTGGAATGCTAATGTTTCAAAAATTCATTATTTTCAAAATTTATATAATGTGAATAAGCTTAAGTTTTGATTGTTCAATTTTTTGTAACCATCTTTACATATATGTATATATTTTATTAAAATAATCAGTGGAATGAAATGATTATATACTGTATATCGGTTATTAAAATTGGTATATTGTGAAATTTCTCTAAAATTTCTAATTTGACAATAAATATAAAGTTTTTGAACATTACATTTAAATAATGGGTTGACCGGCCGTGGCGGAAGAGTGCTGTACTTCTACTTTGGAGAATCCATGTTCAATTCCCGGTATCACACCTTCAAAACTTTTTTAAAGTTCAGGCCAGTTTTCATTGAACCTCCATTCTCTACCTGAAGCTGACCCCACTACTGATGTGGGCGGCCTCTAATGGACAATGGAATATCGTGCGGCTAGTACTAATTGGGTGAAGACCAATGCTAAATCACACAAGAAAAATAACTGACTAGATTCCGGATTGGATACGTAGAAATGCTTTGGCTTTCCACTCTTGGGATATCCAGGTTCGAGCCTCAGGCCCCCTTTTTGGAAATATTTATCATGGAGTTCGGGCCCGGCATCGATCCTCGTCTTCTACATCCGGCTGATCCCTCCGCTGGGATGAGCTTCTTCTGATAATATGGAGATTATAGAGGATGGGCTTGTTTCACCCCGACACTTAAGTGCTTTAATAGAATGGAAAGTGGCATCATCTGCTTACAAAAAAATATCTATCTGGTAAAAAACGACGTTAAGTACTACAGAGAAACATTTCATTCGACTATGAATGATATTAGGATTTAATATTATATAATTTACTGGAAGTTGTCTAAATAGTTATGATGAGAGTAGCTTTATGTATATTTTACATATAGAGTTACTCTTTCAATCCTCTCGAAAAATTTTGAAGAATCGAAAGCACTGTTTTCCCATTTTCCTGATCTATTTAGTGCAGCGTGTAATCATACGAATTTTTTTCCTGTGACACTATCGTATTAGTATTAAAAATCAACTACTGTTTTGTTTTACTGCTTTAAAACCCAAAATTGAATTAATACAGTAGAGTAAATCTCATTAGTTCAATATTGATTAATTCAAAATACTCGTTATTTTGAAACAAACCAGTCTCCAGCTCAAAATATATAGTTTTTAATTTCCATTAGGATGGATAAATTGTAATACGGTTAATTTTTAATTTGAAATTGCATTTTAATCAAACAAAAGTGGACTAAAATTCGCATTAATCGAAATTATTTTTTAATAAATTAGATTGATTAGAAAGTTTTCTTGCAGATTTAGTTAAGCGTTATTACCAATGTCTGCTATATGACGAATTAGCGAGGAAATAATCAATCAGTACTACGATTTGAACACATTTTTCAAATACAGAATGCAGTTACCGAAGCATATTCTGCGCCCATATTTTTTACAGATTGTCATTATTCTCTTAAGAACAATTTATTCCATATGTCAACGATTCTCAACCTGTAGGGCGCGCGATAACACTAAATAGGAGGCGTGAGCATATCGAAAAGAAAATATTAAAAAAATTGATTAATTTACTGAAAGAAAAGTAAAACAAAATACAAATGTACTCTGATATAATACACTTATAAATAGGAAAATTGGGTCACAAATATTGAAAGGTTGAGAAACGTTGCTATATGTAACTTTCAATTGGTTATATTTATACCATGTCAAAGCATGCTTCTCCATTCCATTACCATTCAATATTTCAAAATTTTAATAAGTTGTATTTTAAGAACTTCAATAATTACGTATAGTAATACAAGCAGTTATTTTTAATTAATGACCTCGCAGAACTATTATATTTTTGCTTCAAGTATTTCGATTATATCTACATGGAAAATGATCTTTGCAAACTAGGTACATCAATACAGAATTAAGTTATTATTGTTTTATAGTTATAAATGTTAAAAATATTATAATGGAAATTAGATTCGAAATTTTTTCTTTATTAAAAGGATTTCTGAGTCGGCGAATGGCCGCGCGGTAAAGCATTAGTTTATCACGTTGAAGTTACATGTTTAATTCAGATACTTCCAGTTTTTCAGAAGAGTTAAAGCGAGGCCGAACCTCATTTTTCAACTTTCAGATTAACCCCATCATGGATACAGATCCAGCCTTTGATAAGTTTTAGAAATGGCACCAAATACAATACAGTATATCTCATGTGCAATATGGTAGATAAACTAAAACAAATCTGATCAATAGCGTTATATCTTGATGAAATAAATCACTATTATATTTCTAACAAATTAAATAAAATTATATTGCAGGCAATAAGCTTCAATCCAAGAGAACTGTACTGTATTTCAATAAAATTGCATTTTTATTTTAATAGTCTAAAATGTAAGTTAATGATTTTTTATTTCAGTTTTTCTATCTTTATCAATATTATTATAATTAGCTATCTATAATCGGTGTTGATCGGGAATTTCAAGTATATTAACACAGTTTATTTGAGTTGAAAGACGGATAATAAGTCTATAATGAACCATGCAGAAGTATCATTTTACCGTATAATTCTCTTATCATAATATTTGGAATCCATTGGCCTTTTGTAGCCAAAATTAATGTTAATTTAACCAGAATATTGTTTCCATAACATCAGCACATCAATGTGACATCATCCATAACATGACATGATAAAGTCATGCATTAATATAATTTGTTATGAGATCACTCATTTTCACGTTATGTTGATGACGCCATACCAGTTGCCGAGACATCATCACAAATTCTAATTTATTTTTGTTGTGATTCGAAAATGCCTCATCACTAGACCGATCTCCAACGGAGTATAGACTGTATTATCCGTGGTGTCATGAGAAGTCGCTATGCAGTTATGAGTTATCTGTTTTTGAATATGTCCAGACATTATCCCAGAATAGTATGCGCTTATGACGTCAATCATCACAACAACGTGATGTCACACAACAATAGTTTTGTGACATCAACCATTGTTATGGGAGATTCATTTAAATCCTTAAGAACAATATTCGAATATTCGGGATGAATCAGAGTTGCGTCATCACATCGGCGCTATTCTGACGTCATCCAGAATTCGAATATTATTGAAAGATTTAAATGAAGACATTTTAGTTATTAATTAAAAATTCCACATTCTCTAGATCGATCTCGACTCAGAGTAGCCTATGTTACCCTCTGAGACTTATAGAGTTATGCCAAGTTTCGTCCTGAGTGTTAAAAAGTGCCGAAACCTTTGCAGAACAGAACAGAACATTGCATTTTATATCTATAAATTATTGTATAAATGTTACCGGAGCATCTTCAATCACCAATTAATATAATTATTAATTGAGCGTTTCCATTTCCCGGGACGTGGACCCAGAGATTAGCATTTGGGAAACAAATGTTTATACTATGTCAAGTGAATGCAAGTGTGAATGCGACGATCGGATGAATGTACAGACATGAATATATTCGTATAACTATTGTTATTTATAAGTGTTGTATGTAATAAGCAATCAAAAGCCATTTTCTTTTATATTTTGTCTGCGAATTCCAATGTTATATCCATTAAATTCGTCGAAAACGAGACAGGCCCAAATGTTCGTGTCTTCTTGCTATGGCCAAAGACCAGTCGGATCCGTGGCCGACTGGTAAAACACTGATCAATATATGTGACAAGGCCGATCCTCAGATACGACGATAACTCCTTCTACCGTTAATCGGCTGATGATGGAAAGGACCTTGGTCGAACCAGCTAAATCATAACCAGTATATACGGTCCCAGACCAAGAAGCCAGTCGTTCCGTCACATTTCACATTAAGCCCTAACCGGTATATGTGGACGAGCCCATACGGCCTGTCGTACCACCTTTTCCGGTCTAAGACAAATGGCATACTGGAAGGGTGTTTACTCCATTAGAAAAATTTTGCCTTGATTATCTTAATGTAAATCTGATTTTTCAATCCGCCTTCTATTCTTCTCAGAATTTGCTTTCAACTGTTAATTTTTTCAATAATAAATAAATAATTTTTTATTGATATGGTTTTATTGTTATATAATTTATTTATAAATTCCAGTTTATTTTATTTTCCCTGTTAAATAAATTATATTAACTTAACGAAACCGATAAAAGTTCAAATGTTACATAGTTTTAAATTATTTAAAATAAATTATAGAAAATTATGGATTTACCATCCATGGGATTTACTATATCGAATAAGAAAATACAATTTAGTTTTTGATGAGTTTCCTATCTTAACTAAACTAAAATTTCTATTTAATGTTAAAATTTCAAGTTAATAAGAAATATATATAGATGTAAATAAATTAAATAGCAAAATTTACATTTTTTTAAATTTTAGTTTTAGTTAAGATAGGAAACTCATCAGACTAAATTGTATTTTCTTACTCGATACAGTAAATCTTTTAGATGGTTAATCCATAATTTTCTATAATTTCTTTTAAATAATTTAAAACTATATAAAATCTGAACTTTTATCAGTTTCGTTAAGTTAATATAATTTATTTAACGGGGAAAAACAAAATAAACTGGAATTTATAACTAAATTATATAATAATAAAACCATATCAATTAAAAATTATTTATTTATTATTTAATAGAGATAAATAAATCTCTATATATAAAAATATAGCGACTTATTTACTTTTAGGCTATTAAATTCACTGATTAGTTTCATAATGAAACTTTTTACAAACATTCATTCATGAATTCTTTTTGTTATTTTAATGTTTAAATTGTTTCGTGTTTATTTTAATATTATGTATTTATTAAAAAATTGATATGCCTATTATTTCTTTAATTATCTATTATTAAAATCTGAGAAAATACGAAATTATGAATATTAAAAGAATTTAAAAAATCCTTTAGCTAAACTGTACTGTCCATTCAAAGAAGTCATAATTCTAAATACTTTTTGTATGTATAAACATGTTATTTATCTCTTTTTACCTAAAAAAAAAACCTAAAAAAACCTAAAAAAAAAAAAATTTCTTACTGCGCGAGTAAGAATGTATGGCAATATCAATTGCCATACATTCTTACTCGCGCAGTAAGAATGTATGGCAATTGATCTCTCTTCCATTTTTTAATTATAGAATTTTTTTTTGTACAGATGATTATATTAATTCACCGAATACTTTCTTGTAAATAACGCTATATGTGATTTAGACAGTAAATATCAAAATATTCAAATCTAGTATAATTTAAAAATCGAATACTGTCGAAAAATTTAATGTTCTCAATTGAATTCGAATCTTATCTTTTAAATATATATATTTAAATATTTTGTAATATTTTTGCATGAAATCACATTTTTGAATTTTGTTCATTTATTTCCTCTAATATACTTGTCTCAAACTTTTCTTGTAATTTGAAATTTTTCCCATCGGGAATTTTGTAATCTGGTGACAGGCTATAAATAAATGTGAGCAATTATTACTGTCGTGGTTTGTTCCACTGATCAAGGTTAGATTGAATGAGTTCGATAAATTATAAATCACATGTTTAATTCCATATTGAAATCGACCGATAAATCTTTAAATAATTGACAATATGAAAAAAATTCAAAATATATTAGAAAAATTAAATTCCCGTGAAGAATAAGGAATTTAATATTTAACAGTGTTCTTTATTAATGCTATTTCCTAATTAATGATGATTACTAAACTAAATGGCAAAATCAGGCCCTCCCATAGATTGTCACACCAATGAATATTTGACTTTCATATGATATAAACTAGTCATTATGATATATTTTATAGGAGTAATTTGGTAACTTCAAATGTAGTCTACTCTGTTCTTAGCATATTATAGAATTTAAAAGTATGTTTCGTCACAATGAATGATCGAATTATTATTCATTATTTGTTGAGTAAATCTTTTATTATTTATTTATATAACTGATTAATAATTATTAAAATATATCTGTAGTATCATTTAGAATACAGTATTTACTACTTGTTATTTGTATTCTATATATTTTCAGCCTCCAAAATTATTCATAATGACTGCTTCCTTACAATGACACAAAGGAATTCTTTAAAGTTATTATAAAATATAAAAATTTAGTATTACTCATATTAAAATGATCGAATTTAATCAGTATCTTGCTATGCCGATGTGAATTTTCTGTCAAAAATTAAATAACACTGGTAGCAGTTCGACAATAAATTCGGGTGATGATTGTTAAACAATATTCCAGAGATGGCCAAATATCATATCAATTCGGGCCACTAAAGTGAATCTCAAATACTTGAGAGCCGCAATCTATTTCTTTCTGGGTCAATGAAAACCGCATCAGTTTTCCCGGTAATCATAGAAATGATATCAAAAAAAATTTTTTATATGTTTCACATGAATTTATTTCGTATAGATGCATACTAATTTTTAAAATAAACGAATAAATTACAAATATATTAATTTTAAAAATTAAATAGGTATTTACTCCATACTAATTATTGATTTTCATGGTGTGAAGCTGTAATGAAGGTACCAAAGAGCCGCAATCTGGCCATTTTGGCAATATTAGAAATAATTTAAATAAGTAGAGTCCAACGAATTTGACTTACTTTAAATAAGTCGAAACGATGTGATTTATCATATATTCAAGAAATGATATACTCAATATTACTTTGTGTATAAAACAATATAACCCATTATAAATATTGCAAAAAAAATAATTTTTTGGAATAATAAATAGTATCTTATGAAAGATGTGTTCTTAAACTTATGTATTACGATATTTCTACGAAATTCTATCTTGGTCATCTATGTCTGAATTTGAATTTCCATTCAGACAATTAGTGTCTAATACCATGGTCTCATCTCTTGGAAAATCTATTCACGAGATCCAAACTGGGCTATCGATCCGCCTTCTATCACACAATCCTGTTGAACCATTCTGCGGAGTGGGCAGCTTATGGTAGATGTGTATCTATTATCGCAGATAGGACTGTTATTTACTGTATATGTTAATGTATAAGCCGATTCTCTACTTCACTGTTTGAAAAGTGATAAGAAAGTTGAACCTGTAAATAAGCCGACGCTTGTCACAGTTGTTAAAATAATATGATATTTATTAATATAAATCGATAATATATTTTGTAATTTTCTAAATCCCAGTTCACTGTTGGAAAAAATATCAAACAAAACTCCAGATTTACGAAACAGCATTGAAACATTTCGATGCAAAGCGGAAAAAAAATTGGATCGAAAGCAAGACGTGATTGCGTTGCGTTGCGTCTACCAGTGTTTCTCTATAATATAATTTTGTTGAAGTGCTTATTCGGCAGAAAATATCAAAGAAATATTAAAATTTTTGCCATTTCGAATCTCGAAAAATTAGTCAATAAAATTTGAACAATAAAAAATCAGAATCAAAACACGCAACGGAAATTTTGATGAATTGACGGGAATGGAAAGCCGATTAATATACACGCGATTGTCAGAAGCGCAATCTAATGTCCGAAGTCAGCTGCAAAATAATTATTTCGTATTTTATAAATTATCAGAAATATCTGGAAATGCAGAAATTGCTGATCAGAAATGTTGGAGATTGTTATATTTACATTTAATATTAATTGATGATACGTGCATTATTGCAGCCATGTTTAGTCGTTATAAAAGATCGATCTACATATTCCCGATCTTATTTGTTACACTCCTAGTAAATTAATATAATTAATTAAAATTTATATGAATATGAACATTCATATACATTCTCATATTTTAAATAATATAATCGAAAAGAAATAGGCATTTTTATAAATAAATATAGCACATTCAACTGCTCTCAAAAGTGACTCTATTAGATCAAAGAGAATGTAATGCAACTGATTTATATATTAAATAACAGATCGTATTTGTGCAGTACCCATTATTTAAATACCTATATAAATATTAATTTATATATAATCATATATTTTCACATATTTTCTATAAAAATGACGAAATATAAACATCGAAAAAACACATCGAATATAAAAAACATCGAAAGAATCGGTACGATGATTTTTGTTAACAATAGTCTAAATATAGCAGATCGGCACAAAAACCGCAAGTATAAAACCTTCTTCAAAAGAAAAAAAATTCAAACTTTTGATTAAACTGTGCATAAGTTGATCCCCTTGTTCAAAAATTTTCTTTTGGTAAGAAATTCCTCGGCTTATACACGAGTATATACAGATGACACTACTATCAATATAATGGATAGTGGTGTCATCTGTTGACAAAAAAATTTTAAGTAGAGTAATATTGAATTAATATTTTTATTAAGAATCAAGATTCATTAATATTTAATTGTTACTACAATAAATATAAATTATTTTAATATCTTAGAATCTGATTTAATAGTTTTTTATTTTAGAAATAAAAATAATCTTTTTATTTTTATTTTATTTCATTTTTAAATAGAAATTTAATCAACATCAGATGGCGTAACGAAGGACATTTTCAGTGGAAGGGGTTGGGGTTGCTTCTTTATCCTCGTCTAACTTAAATTATAGGTAATTATAATTATATATTTTTATTTTATTACATGGCCATGATATCTGATTTGTTATTAGCATATGTTTTTAATAATAATTCAGTTTTGATGCTATTCAACAAAATTTACAGTTTGTTATGGACATATTCTATGCGTCATTACTAACAATAAAAGGTGACATAGGTACGACAGAGTGAGTACCTTCATAATAAAACATGAAAGATTTAAAGTAAATCTATTCTCAATTACTAAACATATAAGACAAAGTTGTTAGACTAAGCAAACAGATATTAGTTTGTTGTGGAAATCAGCTGACTGGTACGATTGAATTTTTTTTTTGTTACTAGTATTTGGTTACTTGGTTATAATACTTTTGTTACGTTATCGCTTAAATAATGAAAATCACAAAATTCTGATAGCAATAATTATGTATTTTGTTAATTGTAATTAATACTCTTTATAGAAAAGAATAACTATTTTATTTTTTTATATTTGTATAATTATGATAAAAGATTTTGTGACAACTATGATAGTGGAAAAAATTTGTATTTTATTGTTTCTACTAAGTGTTGTGTAATATAGGACAAAAGAAAAACTTCCAATGATGCCAATGAGGAAATTATCCTTTGAGATTTAGCATGCATTTATAAAAAAGTATTTAAAACATTAAGTCTATACAGATTAATGAAATAATTCAAAGATTTGTAGCAATTGAATTGTTGGGGCTAATTATTGAAATTTTTATAAAAAAAAATTAGTCTAAATTTAAAAAATTATTAATTTACAATCTACTAATTTGAATAGATTTTTTTATCTTATTTATTTGATAGTTTCAAGTTAACATATTAAGTTGGATATTTTCACTTAAATGATGTGATTTGAATGAAGATAATTGTGTTATGCTAAGATTCCTTGTTATTGCTATCACAAAACAAAAAGCTCATAGCATAATTGGAATTCTTTTAGTGGATTATATTCTGAAAGCCAGTCCAGTAAATTTTTATAGTTGATATTTTATATAACTTATGAAATTGCCATGATTTTGTATTTCATCAGATATAGTATATTCAGTCTGTTTTTATTTTGAATGATTAAGTTTTGAAGAATGAATTAAAGATAACTAATGTTTTTAGGTTAGAAGTCCAGATATTCTGTTTGTGAGCTATAAGTATATAAGTTTGACCTAATGCTTTTACTACAGAATTACTTAACCTCTTAAATTATTATATTATCAGATATAATAATGATTCTAGGCAGACATAGATTAAACAATATGCTTATATCTTGAAGGCAGAAAGTCTGGTCTTCTACTTTAGATGGTCTTAAAAACTAATTTCTTGCTTATTATTAAAGAACCTAAAATTCTTTAATAATAATCAAGAAATTACTTTTTAAGGAAAAAATGATTAAAAATATTAGCCTGCATAAAGAATAATTTTAATAATAATAGTAATGATAAGATGATAAATTATTATAAAAAAATAAAATAATTATTACAAATTAAAATAAATATATTTATCATTAACAAAAAATTAAAAAATATTAAATTTCCTGTTTTATGTTAATGGTATAAAATATGTGATGGAGTTAAAGTAGATGTAAATATAAAATATTAAGTTACTATCATAATGTATTTTATCATCATTGGAGTGTTAATTGATATTTGTTATCTCAATAGTTTGAGCTCATTTTGCTTTTATTCCTCTATCTGCATTTTTTGCTCTATTGCAACCTAAACTTGATAATTTGCTTTTCTGTTTTCATTATGATCATTTATTTTTTCTTTAGTTAGTTTTCTGAAATTATTTTATTAGTATGAGTTTCACAATACAGGAAATGGGATTTTTAAATTGGAAGTTCAGTTAATTTTATTGATATTAGTCAAATATATCAAACAAGAAATAACAGTATTGCATTAATTAAAATAAATATATCAAAAGAAATATATAATTTCAATAGTATACAATTAAAATATATAATTTCAGTTAGCTGAGTTCATTATTTTATCTATAATTTTTCTTCAGTCTCTTGAGCTATAGAATTTTGGATTTTCTTTTGCAACTTCCATTTTTCACCACTGTAATCAATATGATATATTATGCAGGTGATAAGCATTATTTTTTAAAGTAATTAAATCTATAGGATTAAACATTTTCTATTAAATCTATCATCTAATAATATCTATCTGTCAGAATAACAACAAAGATAATAAAATTTTCATTAAATAGTAACTAATATAATTAAAATTAACTGATTTTTATAATATGGAATAGAAATAAAATAACTGTAAATCAAGTTACTATTTTGGTAAATTCTGTAATTATATAATTCTTGTTTAATATATAAAAAATAATAAAAACTTCCATTTTATAATTTGATATTTTATTTTGCACCTGCTTGTTTTATATGATGATTGGTTTCAAATATATGTTAGTTTAGAAAATAGTAAGGAATAAATACATCTTCATGTATATTTTATTTAAATTCATTGATAAAAATTTTTTGGAAAGGTATAATATATAGCAATATTATATTTCTGAAACCAGTTGAATTTTAATTCCTACCATTGATTTTATGCAAATCTTCATAGCATTAGATTAGAAACATTTGCTTTGTAGTTGCTAAATCTAAAAAGTAATTCAATCAATAAATATTAAAATTCAAATCAATATAAATACTTTATCATCATATATTTTTATTAGCTAATGTAGAATATACTATATTACATAATATATCAAACCCAAATTTTTATATTATGGACATTATGATAATGAAAAATAGGGTAAATAATATTTTGTAAAATTTCAAATATTTCTTTTAAATATTTTGCTAATATATCAATATTAATTTGCTTTTCTGACATTATCATCAGTCTACGTTTAAAGTCCTCATTTTTATTGAATTATTGATTTTTTATCTCAGATTGTTTTGTTAATTTAGATAAATAATTAATATAACAGTATTAAATTAATTTGTGTCATTCTTAAATTATTACTTTTAAATTTATTTTAATAATTTTAATTTACTGGCTATCTGAAATAAAAAAAAAAATAATCTAATTCAAGTTTCTTTCTTCTTTAGGGATATTTAGAAAATATACTAAAATGGGTTGCCAAAGATAATTTATAAGGTATTTAAAATAATTTTTTTATAATTAAAAAACAAAATTGAAATTTTGGACATTTATTTTTATTTAATACTTTTATTTTTCAAAATGTTCTTAATATTTTTAATTAAAACTGAAAAGATTATTCAATTTATTTTTTAATTTTTATTATTATTATTTTTTTTAATTTAAAAAAATAAAGATATCTCTCACATAATTTATTATTAATTGTATGATTTTTATCAAATACAAAAGAAGTCCAAAGTCCAGTATAATACAAGCTTATATAATATACAGCAAATGAAACCAATCCTCTGTGTCTTTTAGAAATATTTATATGAAAAATATTATTGTGAATCATTGGTTCTTCAAAGATGTTAACAATCTATTGAGCTGTTCAAAATCCATTTTCAATAATCCAGAAAAAATGTCATTAAATCAAGATTGAAATTATTGAACTTCATCTGTGACAGTATACAAAATATTGAATATTATAAGATGATAAGAAATCTATATTGAAATAAGAACAGAGAAAGCACACCTCTTGATATCTACAAAAGTCGAACAATGAAAAATATAAAAATATAATAAAGTTTCATATCAAATGTTTAGCATTTTTCAAAATGAATATATGTGAATACATTTTTGTTATGAACATGAACAAAACAACTTATTTTCTTTACTGACTGACTGACAATACTTGGAAGACATTTTTTGAAAATTTTCACTATAAATTTGACTATAAAAAGCTTATTTTTTAAAAGGAAAGTTAATGGCTCAATATATTGTTAAGTTTGTTAATTTTATATACTTGTTAGTAATTAATATTTATGAAATATATATGCATCATATTTTTATTTAAAATTTTATCAGAATCAACTATTATATCTAAATAAATAGATTATTATGAAAATTTAACATATTTTACTATTTAAGAGTTAATAATCTTAAAAAATTTTGCACATTTCAATTTTCTTTTGATCATTTTGCTGTCAACATTCTAGAAGTTACGCAAGCCTGGTCTAATGGATTGCCATTCCCTTTAATATAGCATAAGAATTGGCAGAACCAATATAATTTTTTTAAATTTTGATGAAAATTGATTAGTAACTATAAGATAAGAAATCTATACAAAAATGATTTTATATAGTTTTTGAAATTTTTTGTTGAAATTCTTTATAAATTTTATTTATAATTGTAATAAAAATTTAAATATGAGAATTACATACTATAGAAATTTATAAAAAAAATATTAGCATAAATTTATATAATTTTTAATATTTAATCTTTCTTATTGAACAGAGTGATTTATTTTATGATTTCAAGTTAATTAAATCAAATTAGATAATTTCAAATGAAAATGTTCTTCTTTGTGTGAGAACAATTATATTGTGGTTATATTCTTTATTACTGTTGCTTATGATTATATACAAAAAATTCAAAGCATAATTGAAACTGTCTTTTATTGATTTCAGTTTTGTAAAGTACGATTTTGCTGAATAATGACTGAATTATATCTTTCAGTCATTATTCAGCAAAACCGTACTTTACAAAACTGAAATCACTAAAAGACAATTTCAATTATGCTTTGAATTTTTTTGTATATAATCATATACAAAATATATACAAGATATATAATGTATATTCTTTGTATATATCTCTTATGAAATTGCAATTATTTTGTAGTATAATTAGTTATATTCATGTATGGTATAGTCTGTTTGTAATAATAATTTAAATTTTAAAAAGATTTTGAATTTTAGTTTATAGTAGTTTTGGAATGACATGAGCTAGTTAAAATAATAAAATGAGTTTTAATATGATTAATTGTAAACAGAATTAGTTGATTCAAAATGTTTAATAGATATAAATAATCATCATATTGTTCTTTAATGTAAATTAAATTATTCATAATTACATAGTAGGTGGTTCTAGTAAATGACAGCATAAATAGAAAATATGCAAAATGAGATTTTAACATCCAGTTTAATGTAAATTGTTCTAAAAATTTATTGTATTTATGTAAGTTGCAGTTAGCTACTTCATTTAAGATCATATGCCTTTGGCCAAAGATATCAGATTATTCCTGGTTGGAATTGGTCTCTTGATTAAAATGCTTGAGAAATAGATGTCTTTTTTCAGACTACTATTGGCATTCTACAGAAAAACATAATAGGACTACTAAAAAAGTAATGCAAAGAGATAAAGAAAATATGTATAAAAATGTTAGGTGCATAATGTGATGACTAAAAATATCATCTTGACTATAAAAAATAAAGGAATGGTTACCTGCCAATATAATATCTAATTTCTCAGTTCATTTTAATAATTCTTTTTTTCCAAATTGCATATAAATACTTAATTATGCTGAAAACGGAGTTATTACAGGCAACAGGTATTTTAACCTTGTAAAGTGTTAAAATACCTGTTGCCCATAATAACTCCGTTTTCAGCATAATTAGGAATGATAGATCTGCCCCATGCCTGCATATAAATATAAATTTTAAACCAAATTAACAACTAGGTTCTAAATTAAAATAAAACAAAACCTAAACTAAATAAATTTAAATTAAGCTAAAGTCCTGTAAGTTAGTTTATATTTTGTTTTTTATATAAATTTTTGCACTTTTCTAGGAAGTAGGATATTATATAGGTAGTCCTCAACTTACAACAGTACTTATGGCAATGTCATCAATAAATTTTGCTATTAGTCAATTGCATTGACCTATTCTATTCACAGGCTCAATGATCTGATGTATAGAAAATGTTCTTTTTTGTGTCAAATTCTTATAGTTTTGTATTCTTTATGATCATTAAGATAATATATAGTGCTCTGGTAAAATTGATTTGCAAAGAATTAATAAATTATGAGCGTTTCTGACTTATGACAGTATGGTTTGAGATGTTTGAAACCAAACTCTGTTTTAAGTTAAGGACTATCTGTATATTCTTCAAACACATATCTCTGAGTAAATGCAAATGGAGATTGCATGAAAAGAGAACTAGATGATATTTTTGATATATAAATAAGAATATTAGAAATACTTTATAATATTCTTAATTTTCTATAATATGAAAAATCACTGAATATGATTGATTAAATTAAATTTATATAGCAGTGATGGCAAATCCATGGCACGCATGCCAAAGATGGCACGTTTTAAAATTTGCACGGCATGGTGCCCGATTAAAACCTTTTATAGTTTTAATTAATGGTTTTCACTCGAAAAATTTTTTCCTAGGTCTTAGGAAAAAATTTTAGGAGCTATATTATCAATTTTCTCTTCTACATACGTTTGCGAGTCACTATTTTCCGCCATGAATTTTATAAAAAACACTTATAGAAATAGATTGACTGATGAATCAAGTTCGGCTTGTATTTTGTTAAAAGTGACAAAATACGAACCAAATATAGGATATTTAGCATCAAATATGCAACAGCATACATCACATTAATATTTTTATATTCACATAAAAAATTTATTTGAAAATTGAATTTAGAGATTTTGTTTTTATTTTTTATATTAATTAAAAATTGAATTTAGAGTTTTTTAATTTTCTGTTAATTTTTATAAAAAATAAAAATTCTATGAAATATATGTATAACGTATTTCATTTCTATTTTATCACTTGTTTAAATGTTAATTGTTGTTTTAATATACTTATACATTTTTTTAAATTTATACAACTACATACTATTAAAAGCAACACTTTGTATAAGTTAAGACTTTCTTGAAAATAGATTAAATCTATTGAATAAATAAATCATACTAAACAACAAGTAAGGTTTAAATAAAATTCTCTTACGAAAAACTACTTGGCACCTTTACACGTCAAATAATAATATTTTCAAATTTTTGGCACGCATATCTAAAAAGTTTTGCCATCGGGGATATATACGATAGACAGATGCGCAGTGATGTTTTGCGCATTCCAATCGATCCTAATGATTAAAAAATGGCGGAGATTTGTAATTTTAAGTCATTCTCGAAAGGTTGCACGATTAGCTCTCAAACGAAGCAAATTGCATTGCATATTTATTCGAAATTAAAAATGAAAAACCAGAGGCACGATTACATAAAAATAAACACAGCTCTTAGTGACGCTGTACCTTTTACATCGAAATCGAATATTCCGTGTGCATACTGTCACAAAAGTTTGTAATATGCCGCTCCCATAGATTCAATACTGACTTTCCATGCTGTCATCAAGTGTAGTTGATGGCACTGACTACGATTTGACGTCGTCTCTAGTCACGTGCCATTTCGTAAGACCGTCGCGTCGCTAGCTGCGTTCCTTGGTGAAGTTGTTAATAAGGCTCTAAATAGAGGATATACTCATCAGCCGCCATTTTTGTTCTAACCTTCTAACCTGATAAGTCATCGTTGATCCTCACTGTTTTAGTAAGCATCAGTTTTTGTTAAGATGGGTGGTTGTTCGGCACCAAATTGTTCTAGCAGTTCAAATAAAGGTTATAGACTGTTTATATTTCCAAAAAATGAGGAAAGGAGAAAGATATGGCTTCAATATTGTCGTCGTGACAAATGGAGTCCATCAGCAAATTCAAAACTGTGTGAGGTAAATCTAATTTTTAATACTACATATATATATACATATGTATTTTATATTTTTAAGAATAATAATAGAAAATGTTCATAATCATTCATTACTTATATAAATAAGTAATGAATGATTATGAAATATTGTATATTTTCCATAAGTTGCACTTTAAAAAAGGGGTAATTATTCACTTAATGGACCTGAATATTTAATGAGGGTAATTAATATTAGATAATTAATCTAATTAGTTCATTAAGTAGTATAAAATGTTAATTAAAGCATTCAAAACTACTATTTACGCTTTAATTACAATAAGGCTTATTGTATCCTCCTTAGGGTTTTGTCTTACTATGCAATTAAATAAGTAAAATAACTATTAAAATGAGTTATTTATCGCAAAAGAGTTACCAAAAAAAGGATTGGCCATTTATATTTCATTTCTCACTTATGAATCTGTCCTTTTTATCATACTAAAGTAGCCATTATAAATTATATATTAAAAATTTTTAAAAATCATTATAAATGAAAAGTTCGTTAATACATTTAGCATGGTTTTGAATAGTATGATTTTGTAAAATAAATATTTGTTTATTTTGCTCTTAATGTCTTTATATTAAGTGAACCAATGTTAATCTTATGAAATGGTTGTACTTTATCGATTGTGTTTTAAACTTTTACTAAGAAAACTACAATATTTGAAATTAATCTTAAAAATTTTTGTTTCTTAGGTTCACTTTGAGGATAGTCAATTTGAAGAAAGGCGTGCAGATGATGGCTGGAAAAAACTTAAACCAAACGCTATACCAACTTTACTTGCCATTCCAAACCCACCACCAAAATTGACTCCACATAGAGAAAATCGTAATCTCAATAGCTGTGACATCAATTGCCAGGAAGACATTATGATTTCTGAGAATGAAATGGTTCCATCAGATCAATCTAATTTGCTTAATCCACTTACAACTGAAAAATTGCAACAGAAAATTATTGACCAAGAAATAGAAATAATAAGATTTAAAAAAAAGAATTAGAATCAAATCACACTAAATTATTGAAAATTAGAAGGTGTTTCTCTGAGGAATAGTTAATTTCATTGGAAGAACATCCAAAAAAACATTCTTGGCCTAATGATGCTATATTATCTGGCCTAAATTTAAGATTTGCTCTTGGAGTGCATGGCTACAAATATTTAAGAAGTTTGAACTATCCTATACCATCATATAGCACACTTAATAGACGAATTAGCAATTTCAAAGTTGATTTTGGTATATTTAATGAGGTAATAGATTGTCTTCAAAGTAAGATATCTGCTATGGATAGGTTGTCAAAAAACTGTGTTTTATTGTTAGACGAAATGCAGATTAGTGGCAATATCTGCTTTGATAAGTTTAAATCTGAATTAGTGGGCCATGTGACTTTAGGTGATAA
>WUQG02382449.1:0-17936 GCA_011317285.2 Androctonus mauritanicus | reverse complement strand
TGGAAAACATCAATTAAAATAATCTATTAGCATGGACATGATATTAGTTTGAGAAAGCGACACCAGAAAGCGCTAGTATCGCATGTGGTTAAAATCATCTGGATCGTTCTACCGGCATCAGTTGGAGACTGTGTCAGTCAAAGTGTAGACGTTTGGGTTTTCGGATCGGATGCTTTCAAAACCGGACGGATCTTTCTACTTTGCTTTAACAGATGTGGAAGGTGAGTAGATTTAAACTGTTAAATGTTTAAAGCATTCGATTGATGGACACAATAGGCTTACGTAGCTTACTTATTCCATTCGAACGGGACCTTTGGTATCGACCAGTCCAACGTCATGTTTATGGAAGATACCTTATTTGCGATAACAAGGCCGAATTTCTCGCATTTAGAGACCAGTTTTGGTTTTTCTTTCTTCTCTCTTCTCTTTTGTTTACTTAATTTACTTGGCGAGTGTCGACTCGATCCGATTGATCAACTCCGTGATGGACAAGGTTTGACCCGATTTCGTCATGGAGGATGTAATGAAGGTCCTTTCCAATAGATAGCCCTGGGGATTCTCCGATTGAGTGTTAATTTCGTCCACGTCGCAAACTTAATCGAAACAGATTGCCACACATGTTTACTTAGTGGTTGAACATGGGTCGAGTTCAATTTTGTGTTCTGTTAGCTTTCGTTTCTGTCCAGTAATCGCGTCTGGAATGTTTGTCCGGCATTAGTGCAGTCTATAATATGCTCTAGCAAAGATTTCTAGAAGTGAAGATGCATTAAGATGATTACTATATATCTCTACATTCTGATAAATTATTCAATGCAAGAGAATCATTTAAAGTGAAAGAGATTTTAAACGGATTAAAATTCTCCGCAACCGAACATTCTACAGGGCTTTAGAAAGTTTTTGTGGATATTTATATCATTAATAATGTTGTAGACGAAAATAAAATGCGTTTTAACGATTTCTAATAGGAAAAATACGCATATATTCTTATATATATATGGATACTATACTTTCTTTTTTCATTTTTTAGTTAAATATTGGATATTTTAAGAAATTATAAGGAAAGAGAAGGAAAAATAATTTAATTACTTAATTTTTGATGAGGTTAATTAAAGATTAGCAGATAAAAATTAATTATTTAAAGCTTAAACGAGGAAAACAAAAATAGTAAAAAAAACTTTTTCCTCCTACGATTTTGAACAATTCGATTACGTGAGGATTTTAAACGTAGAGATGAATGTATTTTGCCAGGGAAACGAACAAAAATTCCATTCATTGCGTGTCATACGCGAGTTTGTACTATTATGCTAATTTCGTCTAATTTATTTTTATATTTTATTTTTACATATTAATCAAATTTAAATTTTACGTTTCGCGACTTTATTTATCGCGTTTTTAAACAAAATTATCGATTAAAAACAAACGTTTTGTCGAGTCGAAGAATTGGATCGAATTTAAAAATGCAAGTGTCATATCTCAATTATGCATCCGTCTTTTCCTGTAGGAAAACAAGAAGGGTCAAAAATCCCTTTCATTCTTTCCATGCCATTTTAAAGAGGGCAAATCGTCGATAACTAGAGCAATTGTTGAGATAAACGTCAATCGTCGTAACATAAAAGAATTAATTTAGATCACTCTTCCAAATATGTTTATCGAATAAAGTCTAAGATTCGGATGTCGCCAGAAGAAAATAGGTTAATATATAAATCGTTTCCATCTCTTTATAATGGATTACGATGAAGGAAAAAATAATTCCACATCTGTCACAACTTAGATGAGTGCAAATCTGGTTTCTGGTTAACAAAGAATGCTTAATGGATATAAATTTCTTTCTTAGAATAATAATAAGCGTATTAAAACTGTTTGGAATGAATAAGAACGTAGTTATTGTGATTATTAAAGTTCCAAACTGTCACCAGTGTCATTATATGCCTAAAGATTACTTGAGAAAAATGACTAATATATGCATCGAACGAATTTATATTACAGTATTTCTAACTATAATACGTCGAAAAAACAAATTGCGCTTTTAAGTTCATAAATTTATCGAAAATTAAACTAAAATCTTATATATTTTTAGATAACCGAACTTCATCGATACACTTAGAGATAAATTTATAAAAGTTTTTCGTTCAATCTAGATAAAGAAGATCTTCTGGAGAGTACAATCTATAAAAATAGGCTACAGCTGGTCGGTTAGATGTTTCTAGCAGGTGGAAATTCCATCCGTGTAAAGTACAAAATGTCCACATTCATTTGAATGTTTCTCCGAAAATAGCAAAATCAAGAAGGATTCTGTCTGTTTAAACATGAATGCGATGAAAGAATGCAACATATCATGCTATCCTAAAAACGGAAAACTGTTTTGGCGATAAAATATGTAGGCCCTTTAATGCATTTACGAAAGATATCTTCGAAATGCCTTTTACAAATTTATTTTTATTTTTATAATTATTTTTTTATGTTAATAAAAAAAATAATTTCTATTTTTGTTTGATAGCACGAAGAATATCGAGACTTCTGCTGTTTCAGTTGCATTAAAGTAGATCCTTTAAATTCTACGTGAATATGAGAACATATGCAATTCAAATTTAAGAAAAATGACTTTAATTTATCGAAGATTTTTAGTAGTAGAAAGTAAAGCAAATGTTTGTATTAAAATTAACATTAAATATACAATATTTATACTATTAATTGCGTCTCTGTTCATCTAAATGAATGCAATTTCTTTTATTTAAAGAAGTCGATGTTTGTTTATACAGTCTAATTTTGAATGGTGCTGACTAATTTCTATCAGCTAAAATATCCATTTATTTTCCGTAGATGGCTAGTATAGATCCAAAATATAATCTACTAAACAATATAATCTCATTCTCGCATCATAAATATCTAAATTTCAGCAGTTTTATTTGGCATACTATACAGATATCCGTAGCTTCATTAGACTGTTAATAATAATCTGTTGGAGATATGGTACGGATCCAATGTTGTTTCGGATCTATCAAGCAACACATAACTCAGGAATGTTTCAATGCTTATCAGAATATTAATAAAAATCGGAGAGTGCAAAGCATAAATTCTTAACATAGACTAGCGCACAACAAAGTCGATGGAATTGGTTAATGTCGGTCTTTCGTAATTAATAACCCTATTACTGTACAGACCAGCGTCATTTCTAGAAGGAGGATTATGGAATGAAATATACGTCGGATTACATTGATGAAATCCATGGTGCTTTCGCATTAACTGTGATCCCAGTGCCATCTGATAAGACATCCTAGCAAGTCATTAAGTCGAGCTTGAGGGACGACACTAATTCGCCTGGGTCATCATTCTACTGCATGACGTCATAATTGTCCCTCTAACTAGGACTAGGTGAGAAGGATTTGTTACCATGGTAGCATCATCTATTAATCGAATGTTTGGTTTCGAGTAAATTGTTTTTGGGGTTTGAGTTCTAAATCCTTACTGGTTGCAGTAGAGTGTATCCCTCTTTCATCCACCGTGCAGATTATACTCATCCAGTCAGAATTTTATAACTAATCAGATACAAGTAAACATATATAAATATATATATATATTAGGCCTTTTTAAATATTATATGTAATTTAAAGTGGAAATTACTCAATTTTAATAATTCAATAAAGTTATCAGAAAAAAAAAGCAAGGTTAAACCTGTATAACATATCTGATGTAGGCCCTGTCATATCGAAACGAGTTCATGATCTAATTTTATAGTCATTAATTAATGAAAAAATTGCTTAATGAAGTATGTAAATCGCGCAAAAATAATCGATAAATATCGCCATCTAAACTTTTCTTGTTTTGGATTTAAAAAAAAAATTTCGATGTTTACAGGAGCAAACTAAATTTCGTCCGGAAACGTAATTCAAATAATTCTTTTTTTTTTTAACTTTCGCGTGATAATAATCGACTGATGACTTTTAAAAATATCATTAATATAATTTTTTTTCAATATTTTAATACAGTGTTTATGCAAAATCAATTGCCAAATATGAGTCGTCGCAAAAAAAAAAAAAAAAAAAATGTTGACTAGCGTCAAAACGAGTTTCGCTCCAGTGCACTCTTCGCAAATAAGTTAAGAGAGATAAAAGCGTTTTAAAATTATAAGATAAATACCTAATTAGGTTATACCTATATAGCATGTAAATGTCCATTTAGTAGTCACCTATATACCTAAAATGCGATTCCATTTGCACATTTAATGCTTATTATAACGATGTCATCATATGGCGATCAGATAAGGGAGAACAAGCGCAAATGAACACACATGGCCATAGCTTGATAAATTATTACGTCAATTAAAATGATGACTAGCATCTCCTTGTTAAAAGTTAATGGGTCTAAAACAACAAACGATTACTTGAAATTTAATTTACACGTTGCTGATAAGGCTGGTCTAATGAGAAGAGTGAAGCTAGACCCCCTAAAACCCTTCTCTTTATCAAGTTAATTCGGCAGTTGATGATTAGTATCGCGATTGAATTTGATTTATGATATTATATGTGGAAATTTTAATAGATTTTCCTAGTTAAAAAAAAAAATATATCTTTAAAATTCTTGATAAATTTTCATTTTTTTTTTTTCCTCTGATGTAAATTAGTTTTGGGGCTTAATTAATTTTTTTTTTTTTTAAACTTGCAAAGTCGATTCCATTACATTGAACTATCCATATTATAAATAATATATTTTTTTAGTATATAAACTTTTTTTTTGTTAATGTTTTAGTTTAAAATCGAAGTATTTAAAGGTTTAAATGGAAACCGAAATTCATATTTAAGCTTCACGTATAATGAGCACTCGCACACGAACTTTGATAAATCGTTAGCTCAATAAAATTTAATTTACAGCTTTAAAAAAAACCTAATGATTTATTACTGCGAACTGAAGTTAATTAATTCGATTTTTTTGCAAAAAAAAAAAAAAAAACACTTCTAATGAGAATATTTTAGATTTTAATAAACTACGAAAAAAATTATTTAAATGATCGTTTTTACGTGTTTCTAGTAAAAATGCCTTAAAAATTATGCCTGATTATTAATGCCTATCTATTGGAAAATGCTCTGATGCTCACTTTGCTCTACTCGTTCATTAAATATTAAATAATATTATTATACAAAATTATAATCTACCTAAGCCGCTCTCCGTTAATTAAGCTTATAATCTGCCAAATTAAACGTGTCGTGCAAATCAAACATGTCGTCCTGATGCCAAAAATATGCAAGAAAAAAAAATATGATATTCAAGATATCCCTATCACAAAATAATTACTACTATCCGAGGAACAAAATGCAATCTAAATTATAATTTTTTTCCTCCTCCTAACTTTCTCACTACTGATCTTAATTCCACCCTTTCAAATTTAACATGGGGAGTCTAAATAGACAACATAATAAATAAAACTTCGGAAATTGATTTGACATCATACACTTCATCCTTTTCAGATCTTTTTGGGCAGAAAATAATCGCTTATAATGAAAAAAAGAAGAAAAAAATAAAAGGAGGAATAACGGCGAACAGTTCTTTCTATCCAATCAGCTTCAATAACGAATAAAAAAATGATTTAGGAGCGGGCAAATAATAGGTTCAGAAAAACCATGTAATTACAGTTCAGACGCCCTCCTATCGAGACAAACACGGGACTCCAATAAACTTGTACTTTGGTAATAACTCGGCCGCCACATGGCGTATACCTTCGACTGAAACCTTCATATCGCCGACTTCTGACGTATGCCAGACATTACACCAGTCCCTAATACAATTGTCTTCTTGTCCATAAACTTTTCTTTCTTTGTCCAGTATCACTATTTGTTACAGAAGCTCTCTCATCATTTATAATATGTCCGGCCTTCGTTTAAACTTTTAAAACTTATGGCCTGAATATCCAACTATTAATCTGATTATTTAAAATTTTACTGAGACGGAAGATTCTTTACAAAATCAGATTAATTAAAACTTAAAACTGTCTTTCTAATTTTAACAATTAATTGTTACTTATACTTAGATTAGTATCGTTCCCAAAACCCACAAATTTTAGACCACTTTTTTTTTACATATTTAATATTGAACAAACGTCGAAGGAATATTTTGTAAAAAATGTGAATGTTAAGAAACATCGATTGTTAAAATTCTAAACATATTTAACCGATTTAGAAAGAGAAAAATATTTTTATGTGTATTGTAGTATATAAAAAAGTTCTGAGAATTCGTTGAGGTGAAAAAAGTTTTGATTTCCTAAGAGAAACAAAGTTTTTCTGGCGAAATTTGTTTTCATTCATTTAATATTTTGATTCTGAAAAAAATAAATAAGATTTCTTAACTCTGACGAAAATTTTAATAATTTTTGGCATGTTAACAGATTCAGATCTGAATAGATAAGTCAGAATTAATTTTTTATTTTACGCTAAGATTTCAATTCAGATACAGCATTTTTAATTCAATGACGTAAGTATAAATTTCCTAAAATGTTTATTAGATGTATTATGAGCTTATTAGATCTATTCTACTGTATTCAAATTTGTGCGCTTCTCAATTTCGTGCATCGAAGTTCCCTAGAGGAAATAACTCATTATGCTCTTCATTATCTCGCATAGGGTAAATGGAAGTGAAGACCGAGACGCAGGCCCGTTCCTTAGGGCCCGGAGGAGTTACAACAGGAACAGATTGTGCTGGTTGTCAGAAACCCATTCGGGAACGATACCTGTTGAAGGCCCTGGATCAATTCTGGCACGAGGACTGCCTCAAGTGCGCTTGTTGCGACTGCAGACTGGGAGAAGTAGGTAGCACGCTTTTCACCAAAGCCAACCTCATCCTGTGCAAGAGAGATTATCTCAGGTGAGAAGATATATTCGAATCTCGGATAATGTGTAATTGTTTTCACCTATTCATTTAGGTAATAGCAGTACATTCGCAAGGTGTGACGATAGTCCCTTAACGGTTATTTTTGATTTAAATTATGAAACACGCTGTTTATAACCATAGAGAGTTTAAAGATTCGATGTTGGGTACTGGTTACATCATTCTATTGGACACATATTTACATTTTATCAAAATTTTTATGCTATTGCCGATCATCTAAAAATATTTTTACAGCTTATCACGCAAGCAATTTGCTTTATAATAATATAGTTATTATTTAGCATCATTAAATAATCTTCAACTATTTAATGTTAAGATAAAAATATAGCCTATATATATAGATCTATATAAGTAGTGTTTATGTAACCTAAATACTGTATATTCAGCTTTCAATATATATATATTTTTTAATTTACTTTATAAAATATCCTCAATACAATGTAGCCTATCAAAAATTTCATAAAATTTGCTAGTTATTCGCTGCATAATATTTTATAAAGCAATTTATAACTAACGCCAGCGATTTAGCAGAGCATTTTAATGTGCTATTCTGCGTCAGTCGAGTATCTCGAAATTCATTTTCTGTAACGCTCGCGGTTCAGATTCGTTTTAATCCAAGCAATTCAGATTTTCTACTCTAACGTTTATGGTTTAGACTCTTAAAATTAAAATTGTTTAAACAAAATTTCCTTTTATGCGATTATTTTTAAAAATTTTATATATAAAATCGATTTTTAATTTACGCTTAATAAATCCTTTACCCTTTTAAGGATTAGTACGCTTACAAAATATAATCCAAGTTTAAATCTTGGTAAGCTTTGTAAAATTGTGCTTTGTCACAGAAAATTCTTAGCTTTGATGAAAAGTTCTGCTAATTAATTTTACGAAAATTTTAATACTGAAGAGTACGTTTCGTCAATATGCTACTTGTAAACTAAATTATAATGAATTTTTTTTTGTTTTTGTATAGATTACTTTTATAATTTGGCAGTAGTTATAGATTTTGTTTTGGTTTTGAAACGATATCCGTTTGATAAAAGATGGAAACGATTTTAAACAAACAAACAATAAATTTATCAGATTCAAACACAAATATTGTATCGGTATTGGTAGAAAAATTGCATATTATAGTTTAAACTTGACGATTTAGATTGAAAAATGATAATTATGTGAAAACCCAAATATATTAGGAGCCCTGACTAGGACAAAAATGGATGACTTCGTTTCAAAAATATAAAAATTTAACATTTCAATTGACTAACTTGGTTATGGTTATATATACAAGTGATTCAAGATGCAGCCATTATTTCTGATGTTATGAAATAGATTTTGCTGAAATATTTGAGTTCTTTAAGAACCTTTTCTAAATAACTATATATAATTTTACATTTAGAAGACATTAATAAAAAATTAAGCTTGTAAAATTCGCTAATTTCTCATCTGCTATCTAAAAGCTTCTAAATTTTATATTGTTCGGATACGAATGAAATTTTATTGTAGATCAACTCCCTCATTATCGAAAATGTGCATACATCTGTTACAGCATAAATTTTAAAAGATGAAAAATGAAATATTTACGCGAATCTTTTTTCCTCGAAACGAAAACATTTCGTTCCATTCAGATAATAAGATAAGCTACAGCTACGCAAGTATAGTACTGCACTAGTTATATTTTACTGTAAAGTGTTCGCTTGATGTTTAAATTTTTTTTCTCCTGTTAAAATTATGATATGTGTAACAGAACCAATGCATAAAAATGTGTAAACTTCTCTTAATTTTATTAAATTTTACATAAACATAGACAACTGTTATGAAAAGAAAAGTGTATTTTCTGGTCCACTAAATAAAACTTTTGGACTAAAAATAAGAAAGCTGTAATAATAGAAAGAGAATTTCTTATTTTTGCTTTTAGGTTGTTCGGTACTACCGGTCTGTGTTCTGCTTGCAACAAAACCATTCCTGCTTTCGAGATGGTGATGAGAGCTCGAGGAAATGTCTATCATCTGGAGTGCTTTGCCTGTCAGCAGTGCAATCACAGGTGAGACGCTTTTCTCAATTTTCTATGTCTATTGTTGTAAATATCCAGTCATCTATAACGCCAACCTATTTTTTGTCTTTTATGTCAAGATCTTTTTATCTTTATGGTTTTTTTTTCCAAGTGTCTTTCCTCGTTAATACGCTTGAATTGATCCCGTGATTTGGTGCCTGATTTCATTATTATTGCTACTTTCGAATTCCCACTGATATAGACGTTTTGCGATCAGTAGTGAAAAATTCGCCGATCACAAATCGGAGTATCCATTCGTGTAATTCTTTTTTTTTTTTTATCCTTTTTACTAATGCCAGTTCAGAGCCTTTCACATCTCAGTACTTCATACTCTCCACTCTACTATAAATCTATTTTATCATGCCTTATTAATTATGTATCTGCCAATTTTTTGATATAGATTGCAACTCTTACATTTTGCGAATTTATAAAAATGTTCAACTGTATAGATCTTGAAATATCGCGAGATATAAACCGTAATTATTCATTTTGTGCCTTTTTTTTTATCGTATACAATAATAATAATTCGGAATTTCCGATATTAGATCAATAATGGCTTCTGATAATTCGCATAAGAACTCTAAAAATGCCATTTGTGCATATTAAATATAGAAAAAGATAACCGATATCAATAGTTTATGTGGATGTTATATATGCAATTTTTATTAATCACGGATCTTCGAATTCTGTTTAAACAATGACAAAATTTCACTCAAGTAAAAGCATATAAGTTCTCAAAAATGGTTGAAAAAAAAAAAAAAATTAATAGCAAAATCGTGTAATCTTCAATTATTTCTTTATTTATACTACACTTGACGAGAGCATCAGAAGTCAGTATTAAGTCTATGGGACGTATAGTATGGGATTACTATACTCTCTCGTAGACTCAATACTGCCTTCCGATGCTGTCGTCAGGTATATTTCAATTATTTATTTTTTGTTTTAATTTTTAAGAGCTGTTTATCTTATTTTAAAAATAATGCACTCGTTTATGCATTCGATCACACGAAATCAGGCGACTTCGAAGAATGATATATGAATTATCTTTAATGATAAACCATTAAAAACAAAAAAAAAAACATTCGAACTGTTTAGAATTCGCTTCATTTATTAAATTAAGAGAGTTAAGTTGCGCTCAAAACAGCATTCACGTTTCAATAATACAGTAAATAAATTAGTAAAGCGACAAACTTTTTTTTTTTTGTTTTTTATCGTCCCGTTAGGAAATCTCTATACTTGCTTTTCGCGCCTTCTTTTTTAAAACATTGTTTACTAGTTCCTAAAAAAATAATTATCCGAGAATTAGTCTTATTTATTAGTTTTTTTAAATTTAGAGGAAATATTTAATTTAGTTCCTTTAGTAAAAAAAAAAAAAAAAAAAGTTTAATTTTAATTGATAAACTAAAAAAAGAAAAAAAGATTCCTCGAAACTATCTTTAAAATAAAAATACAAAAATTTAATAATTTTAAATATATTTTTAAAATTTTTTTTTGTATTAATAATTTAATTTAATAAAATTTCAAATTTTTTCAAATTTTTATTTTTATGGAAAAAATTGAAATTTATTTCGGATTTAAAAAAATTAAGAACTGAACAGGAAATTTTTTTAGTAATAAATGTGAAAGTTTAGCTTATATAAAGTGAACGCTATAATAAGATAAATAAAGATTGAATCTAGTTGCGAGTCTAAATTTTATTTAATAAACTTAATTTTCGAAATATTTGTCTAGAAAATAAGTCTATAAAGTTTATAAACACTAACATCTACGCATTTTTAAGTAACGCTACTAGAAAAAGGGTTCTATATGTATATCTATAAATTTAACCTTTCTATATGCAAGGCATATTATAGTATTAAAGTATGTCGATATACTGTATGTGACATTAATCCACTTCTCTATACCATAATGGTTTTATCAATAATCAAAAACTTTGGGAAAAATCGCAATAATTGGTACTACAATGCAGTCAGTTTAACAAAATACAGAAATGGCTGAGATAATTCTCTCTAGCAAGCGTGGGAAAATGGATTTTGCAGAAAATGTAGCCTTTGGAGCGGGTCGACCTCGAGGCGAAACGAGCCTTGAGACATTATCAGACGAAAAGAGACGAAACCAACCTTGATGAGACACTTTCCAAAAAGATCCAAGTTTGATTCTTGATTTAGATGTCATCATTCTCTTTCTTTAGGCCAAAAATGCTTTCGGTAATCAGCGAATGATAAAAACTAAGAATTAAAAAAATAAACTCAAGAACTCGATAAAAAATAAACTCAAGAATTTCAGTCTGAAAATTTGCTATCCTGCATAATATAGGATGGTGCATAAGTCGCTTTACCATTTAAAAATTTAATAACTTTTTTGTTTGTTGATTATTCTTATTCATGTTTTTATATAATAAAATACAGAAAATGGAGAATTTTTAATTATATATAGAAAATGATGTCATATTGCTGCCACTATGTCAAACAGCGCTTTGCATGTTCCATGCGTTAGAACAATGGAAAGAACAATGGAAATTTTGAAAATAAAATTTAATAATTTTTATGCGTTGCTCCGTCGTGAATTTTTATATAATAAATTTCCAGGGAACAAATTTTCAAAATCTGAAATCAGAATTTAAAAATATATATTAACAAAAAAGTTATTGAATTTTAAAATGGCAAACCGACTTATGAACCACTCTGCTTTACTGATATTTCGACCACTGTTCCAAAGACCAAAGTATTCGCATTTATTAATTACTTTTTATAAATCAAAAATGTGTATAGCGGATTTAAGCTATGGAAGTTAATTACTGTTTGTCCTATTTTTGACACTCATTGCCAATTTGTTACGCTTTAGTATTTTTGAATGAGTATTGATTAACGACGTTGATTACTAGCTCTTCAAGAATTAACAATAGAACATTGATGATTCCGAATCTCTACATTTTCTAATACTTCTGATAGTTCGGTCTCTTGTTTACCTGATATTTATCTATCGATTTTTCTCAGTTCTTGTAAAAATAGTCTTTGATTTTGTTAAGGATAAAGATTACATAAATAAAAATACAGTACACACAGGATGCCCATAAATTCCTTGTGCAAGTTTTAAATTTTTAATATTTTAGATTCTATATGAGATTAAAAACAATCTATAAAGTGGATTAGAAAGGTAATTTATTCTGGTTTTGACGTGCTTAATCTTTGAATTGGTAAATTTCGACATTGCTAACTCAGAGGCTTCGATAGAGGACGCTCCTCTGTTGAAGCTCTTCGGTTTAGTTAAGTAGATTATCTAAATAAATAAATAAATATAATTGAATTAAATTAAATTTGTGGATCATAAAAAAATCTAGAATAAATTATCTATTTTATGAATTTTATAGGATGCTTTTATCTCATATAAAGCCTAAGTTATTAAAATTTGAAAATGCACAAAGATTTTATGGCAGGTTTTAGCCATTGGAGATGTTAATCAATTGTTGTAACAACTGTTTGTTAATGTATCTGATTCATTTACGGATATAGGGGTGACTTTCGTTAACTAAGCACTTGTATCCTTGCAGGTTTTGCGTGGGCGATAGGTTCTACCTATACGACAACAAAATTTTGTGCGAATACGATTACGAGGAGAGGATCTTGTTCGCATCCATGCCATACAGTTACAACAGTTTGGCCCAGATCAAACGTCAGACGCAAGAGCTGGAAACCTCCCACAATCGAGATGACGGTTCCAGTGGTTACGGAAGTGGAGACTCACCTTACGATAACCGGTAACTGGGGGTAGAGAGACGTGAAGTTATTTGCTAGTCAATAACTGTAGCTTAAGATGTGTCGGTTCGGAGGACCACATTTAAAAAAAAAACAAAAAAAGATGGACATGCGTCCTTTACTGATTTGTACATATTGTGTGCCATTATTCATTGGACGTATGTATTTATGTATGTATGTATGTATGTAGTTTTAGATCGGCATCAATAAAATCCGGTTAAATAGTGATCGAGTATGGTGTCAGATTATTCGTGAGTCTCTTTATTATCTATCACACGCGAGTATAGATGTAGAATATAATCTTCGATTGTTCAAAACCACGTGATAAGTGGTCTCATTACCAGTTATCTCTTTTAATAAATCACGAAAAGTAACTTTTTATCAATACGAGAAAATAACTTCATTAGAAATCGATAAATAGCAAGAATTTTGCATTTTTAAAAATATTTTATCACGAAGTTGCGTAAGACGAATTTAGTATTTCAGGGACTAATTTCTACATGGATTCCATTTATGCAATCGGAAATGTTTTTTTTTTTTTTTTGCTTTTGCATTTGCATAGGCAAAAACGTGTACAGCGCAGGTGATTGCGTCCACTAACCTTGCCGCCCACACGCAGTTGGAGTTAATAAGGCAAGAAAAGAGGAGGAGGAGACAAAGTTATTTTTGTAAAGAGTTCCAAAGACGGTTCTACGAATTTCGACGCTATCAGGTCACTTACAAATTCTATTACAACTTTAAAAATTTCTGTTGGTAATGTCACGTCATGGTTTCCAGTCATCATATGATAAAACTCAGTATCACGTTTTTTTTTTTAAAAAAAAAGTTTTATTCGTGGTACTGTTACGAAGCATTTGTTTGATTTTAATAGCAAAGAATTTTTCTCGAATTCGAATATATGTATTTTTTATTTATTTAAACTTTTTATTTATTTAAAACATATAACGATATTCTTTTATGTCGCGTTTTTCGTGCAACGGATTGTGGTGCGACAGCGATAGATCGTGACGTCATTGAAACAACACAAGTTCGTGACTCCACGTTTTTTTTTTTTTTTTTGTTTTTGTTTTTTTAAAATGAAGAACTCCGTTGGCAGCTGTAAACTATGTCACGTATTACATCCTTCCAATCTTGTTTAAGTGGCAATCAAACACAATTACTCGTGTATTGAATAACAATAAATTTCTTATTACGAACTCGCCAAGTATCACAGAAATTCGATATTTATAAATAATATAACTTATATATATTTAACTTAAGGGGAAGAAAATTCATCGATTTTTTGAAATTAATCGTTAAAAACGCTAATAATAGTGATCAACTGCACAATAATAACTGGCATTATAGAGAATGCTGTTAATAAGTTTTCAAGTCTGATCGGTTTGATTGATTACTGATGTTAGAAGAGAGTCAGCTGTTCCGTTGAGAAAGAAAATAATTCCCGATCGTTAAAACATATGCAACTGCAAGTGTCTACATACGAAAAAAAAAAATAAAATAATAATAATGTTTTTAACTCGATCAGATTGGTATAAAACATAAAAATCTATTCTTAATAACGAGTTAAAGTGAAGCGAGATTGAAAATCGATTGTTTTCGTGTATCAGTTAATTAGCTAATCGTATAAAAATTTATTAAAATTATCTCATTAAAGAGTTATTACCTTTCAAAATGTATGATGAATCATCGATAAGATGTAACGAAAATGACGAGTTTATATAAGATGCTGTCAACAAAAGATACCCTTCTAAATCAGATTAACTGAGTCTGGTAGGATAATAAGAAGTTGGCTAATAGAAATCGTCGCTAGATTGGATCAGCTGATCGATTATCTACTGATTAGATGTATAAATCTTGTCGAATTCATGTTAATTATTAGTTTTGCTGGTTGATAGATCTGTTGGAATAGATTGCGAATCGATAATGGATTAAGAAAATTATCTGTTATAATCGAACTAGTTTAATTGTCTAGTTAATAAGACAGTCAATTAACGACAGAATTTGTGTAATTTATTAATGCAAAAGACTGAAACTGAGAGGAAAAAGCGAATTATTAACGATTATTTACTAAACTAAAGTAAAATCGATTGTCGATATACCGAAAAATAAAGGTAAATTCAATTCAAAAGCTAGCAGGACGTCATGCAAAATAATTTCAGCGCGAAAGAAGAAGAGAAAAAATACTTCACCATAAATATATCTCGACAACCCTTATCTAAAACCGTTAAAGTGGAGGTAAAAACCCAGAATTTCTCGGAGTTGCATCAGAAGCCATCATCCAAACTCGGCTACAACATCCGTCTATCTGGATCGTCCGACTTAAAAGGAAGAAGGAGAGGAAAAAATAGCGTTTGTGTATTTCTTTAGCCAGCGGGCGTTGACGATTCCCCCTCCTTTACTCCACGTGCAATCAAGTCAGCTCCCACAGCCTAAAGCGATCAGGGCATCATAAACAAGTTGGGTAGTACTCGGGGTCCTTTCAATAAATGGCCCAGTTAATTTCCTGTAGCTGGTACTTGCTGTTATTCATAAAGTCCCAGAGCATAGCAATCAGAAACGTTGCGATAAAGGGGAGCGGAGGGAGGGTTGGCAGATGTAGTGGCAAAGCCCTACAGCGCCCGCGAATCTCGCCATTGTGGCCCCAAGAGCTTGTCATGACTAGTAGCAGAAAGGTTATTGCTTTCTGTGTAAGAGGCGTTGTTGAAATGGCTTCACTTAATAACGCCAGTTGTTGATCATCAGTTGGTTCAAATGATTGTTGCCTGCCGTAGGAAATGGCGCAGGCATGTTTGGAGTAGCGAAAATGGCGGAAACCCGCCAAACCGAGATCCAAAAGACGATAATAAAGTAGAAGGGGGAGAGACGTAGCGCAGCTTTGATCAAACAATAAGCTGCTACTATCTCTCTCCCTTCACTCTCGGATTCGACGATAAAGCGTTGCGATATCGGTTCCTAGATGGGAAAACGTCTCCATGTGATTCAATAACGATGCTGTCATCGACGCCTAACTGTTTTGGCGTCGTTTATAATGGCTGCCCGAGTGGTTTGGGTTACAAATGATTTGGGACGAGATTGTAGCTGACTTTATCGCATTATGAATTTCGATACTCCAAAAATGTTTCGGAAAAAAATTCTAGCAATAGTCTACTTTGCTTATTACATCTTCTCTTTGAAAAGCGCTACGATAATAGTCTTTGCCGTCCCATTTCCAAACTTTCCAATCTTTGATCATTATTATTACTTTATGAAATTCCTTCCTAGAAAAACGCTTACTAACTTATTTTTTTACTCATATTTTTTTAAATGTCATATAACAATTATTTATCATATTTTTAAAATACCTTATATATTTCTGGTTTAAAAAATATACGTTAGCATAAATATAATTGAATTTAATTAAGAACTTAAAAATAATTTTTGTTCTCTGTGAAAGTAAAAAAAAAAAAAAAAATTAACAGAATTTTAAGCAAAAATAATTATTATTTATTACTGTCATTTAATGCTTGTTATGTACAAATACAAAATGTCATTTGATAGTGATTACACATGTTGTTTTCTTAAATTAAATTACAGATATTCGGGCCTGCTTATGAATAAATCGATCAGTTGATTGAGAGAACATACACGCAAACAGACTCTCTCTTTCTCTCTCCACTCCGTCTCTCTCTCCTTTGGGAGAATATAGTAAAAAGTACAACGGAAGAAAAAAAAGGATGGTGTCAAAGACAAAAGGCTTCACTATCATCCACAGCCTACCTCGGGCTGTTTCCTGAACAGATCCAAAACAGAACCTCTCTTCCCTATCTCTGAGACTCTTCCTCCGAAGTCTCTTCCGTTAACCGGGAAATGCCTGGACGGAAGTGACGAACCAGAATTGATAAGGTGTTAGTGTGGAGACATTTTTTTTTCTTTTTATCTGCGGTAGCTCTTCCTTCGTCTATACACAAAGTTTTGTTTCTGAATTGGGAACGACATCCTTTAGCACATGTACGCTCTGACAGAATAAAATTTTAGTTTGAAATTGGGTGAAAAGATCTATAAAAATAAATACGATTCGGAAGTCCGTTATCAAATTTAATGGAGATGTATACGATTTTAAAACGCGTTTAACATCAACATAACATTTTGAACATCTGCGACGTTTATAGGAATTACTCTATGAATCTTACGTAAAAAATTTAATAACATTATTTCGTTTTTTGAAAAATTATTTTTTAGATAGTTTAAAATTAGCTAAAGAATTTTGAAGTATGTTTAATTATACAAAGCATAACAATATAACTGAAAGACTATCAAAGAGATAAATATATAATGTAAACTTATTTATAATTCATGTCGAAGACTATCATCTCATCTACCTTTTTCTTGTTTAGATTATTATATGTTGATCACTTACATTTTAGCATAAATATAACTTGCCAAGAATAATTTGATTTTGTTGACAACTTAGAAATATTAAGAAATAATAGTTTTCTTATACGGAAAAATATCAAAATTAAAATGAAAATTATAATTACGTTGTGGTTAAAAATTCCAGACTGAGTTGCCAATTTTCATTAAGGTTTTGTATATACTTTAATTATATAAATATATCTTATCTTGCATTTTTTATACATTTTTATATTATTTTTTAACTATAAAATTAGTTAAAAACATGATATCGGCGTATTAAAAATAATAAAGTGCAATAATTTCCAGATGTAGGTTGGTCTAAAAGTAATAGTTCAATTGAGAAAATAGTTAAAATTTTTTAGTTAAGTGAAGTTTTCTAAATATTTATTGCGTGGTCTGTAGTTGATAATTTCTTTTTGCATATGTTTCACTCTTTAGAAACCTTGGAGAGGAAAAAAAATCTGATTACGAAAGAAAGAGAGTTAAATTTCATCTAAGAGTGTTTTCCTCGCTAATTAAAAGTCGTCTGAGTCTTTGAAAAGAGTAGAAAGAAAGAAAAAAAATCACTCTGGTGTATTTTATATATTTATATATAGATAATTCTTTTTAAATACTCGCTCCATTATTTTTTCCTCTAGAGTATTAATAGTGCATCTCTGGGAACCGATACAATTACAAGTAAAGTCGTTCCATTGTTGGTCTTCTCTTATTTTGTCTTTGTCGCAATCCTCAAGTTGTCCAGGGCATCATAATTAGGCAAAGAAGATCGTCTTTCGCTTCAATTAAAGCGCTACTAGACAGATGCCGGGCAAGGTGAGAATTAATATACGTGAATAAGTGAAGACAGTCAAAAAGGCACCCGTAAT
>WUQG02382338.1:0-17936 GCA_011317285.2 Androctonus mauritanicus | reverse complement strand
AAAGATGAGAGTTCAGGAATTACTTTTAAAAATTTAATAAAATATTATTTATCTTTCAAATTCTATTAAATTCATTTTTATGTGCAACAAGGTGTACGCGTCCTGCTAGTAATACTGTAATAAGAAAATATAGGTGCTCAAATGATCGGTTGAGAATGTAGCGCCATCTACTAGCGATTACATATATTAATATTTACTCTATCAATAGCATTAACCTTTATTTTTATATACTGTAGTATATATCATCATGCATATACCTTTTAATACTTGGATATTTGACGTTTGTGAATCAATTACCGTTGATTTAAATACTTACAATCTGCTTTTATGCTTCATGTTACAATTTGCCCCAAATTCCACCATTTTGGTTTAGAAGGCACTATCACAGTTAGATTTAATATATAATAACGAAGATAGGTTTGATTATACTACTATCCTATAAGTTATTACATGGCAAATACACAGAAGCAATATCAATAACAATTGAATCTATTACAACTTTTAAACCAAGTTGTAGTTTAGTTACGTCACTCTTAAACAGCATTATATTTGCGTCAGCTAACTGAGAAAACGTGGTTAGATGGCAACCTTTACTAGGTATCTTTATGCCAAATTTCAAGATTTTTGAGAAAACTAGGAATGAGTATTGGCATCTGGTATAACCAACACGTGTTATTTCAATTTCCGGTCTCACCTTTCGATACAAAATACCTTATGTATACAGAGTGTATAGGAATTTCATGTAACAAACAAGCGCATAGTATTCTACAGTTAAAAATTTAAAGTTCACATATTCCACATTTATGAATTCTCCAGATCTGGATCTAATTGATCCAGATTTGGAGAATTCGAGTCTCATTCATAATAAGATCTCAATGCCTCAGTTTTCAAACGTGTCGCCAATCGTATATCGCTATTTTGGTAAGTGTAAATTGCTTCAGATGGATTTTTTTTAATGGAAAAGCTGCAAAGTTTTAATTTAGGCTGATTCTCGAGTTCTATTTCCTCAATCTCTTTCTAGCTATTCTCATCATAAATGTGAGAATTTTGTTCAGAAAAGTTAAACGAAATTTGAAAATATACGTGAGAAGTAACTTTATGGATTATTTTAGTATTCTGTTCCTACAATTAATAATTTATTCGTATATTTTTATTATGCTATAGAATATTATGTTGCCTATTGATGTGGCAATAGGCATGATACAAATTAATATGAACAGAATTGATATTCGAAAACTGTCTTTATCATCCACACAGAATATTCACGGCATTTCTGTTGGATATCTTGAGATATTTATTCCTAATTAGGAACATATTGAAAATGCTATATAATAAATACTGACTTTTATTCAGTTTTCTTCTTGAAAAAATGATCATCGTTATGCAAAGTTGATTGTTTTACAGGTGCAGTAAATGCTACATATATAGTATATATGGCTTTCTAGTATTTCTCTTAAAAGAATATATGAATGGTTTGGTTGCAAAGAACGACATTTTTAAAATAGCATTTTTATATATCCGATTATCATTTTAAATGTTATACGCATTAATTTTAATTAATAAAAAATAAAAATCATTATATACAATCTAACAGATCGTAGAATATTTATTTATAAATACAGTATCACTATTTTATTCATTTTTAAAAATAAAAAAGTAGAAAAACAATGTGTTCTTCATCGTCATAATAATCTTATTCATATCAAAAACATTTTTTAATTATAAATTTTTTTTTTCCATTTCAATGATCGTAGTTCGTATGTACTACTCATAAATACTGTTTTTCCTAATCAACTTTATTCAAATTAAAAATCAGTACTCATTTCCTATATTCATCATTATTCAGTTTTTTTTAATTTTTAAATTTCTTATAATATAAACTATTCTCTCAATGAAAAATGCCATTAATCAGAAAAGTATTGTGCCCTTGAAAAATATTCTTTAATCTACGATTTCGGATTAAATTATTGGCATTAAGTTATCTATGGATACTGAGATTTAGAAAATTTACCATAGCGGATAAAGTAGGCATTATATATATTTTATGAAGTTATAAGATTGAAATTCAAGTTTACACGTTCGATCATAATATCCATCGTCTACTATTTTCTTCCTTCAAGAATGAAAATTTATATCTTAAATATTTGTGCGAAACTTTTTTTTAAAAAATTTGAACGATATGCTTCAAATTTCTATAAATTTCGAGCTTTCGAAAATAAGATTTTCAAAACAACATGGGATTATCTTGTTTAAGTTTTATTACTACGGTTACAGATTAAGGATTAATAAATCTTCTATTAATATATATATTTTTAAATTTATTAGTTAAGATTTAACTTTTTTCTCCTCCCGCTTTAAATCCCAAACTCTCTATTTCGTCTTGTATCGTGCCATTTTTTCTTCACATGTCAAAATTGTCCTATATATCAAAAGTTTCGCGTGCACGGTGAACAATTTTTCTGATAACTCTGCAAAACACGTTTCCGCTTTCTTCCAAACTCTTAAAAACAAAAAATATATCGAAAACAAGCGTTAAAAAAAAAACTATTTTATTTACCGTAAACATCGTTCAGATTTTTGAAGAATATTTTCTATAGAGAAATTTCTAAATTTTATTCTGTGCTAAAAATTATTCTGTTGGAATTATTTATGGGTTACAAATTTCCAACTTTATGTAGATATTTTATTATATCTTCAGCATTGTTATCGATTTTATTTTTCACCTTTAAAGATTGACTTAGGTTTACAATACAGGATTTTCTTACTTTGTGTATCTCCATTCGAAGGATAAAATTAATTTTTTGGAAGAATTCTTATCAGAAATATGTTAGTTAGACATATACAGTAGATAAAAGCATATTTTATACGTTTTGATAAAAAAAAAATATTCGAAATTTGTCAGATATAAATAAAAATTAAAAATTTTTTTTCTGAATTTGATACGTACATAAAAAGTAGCATAAAAAACTTATATGGCAAAAATTTTTCGCTTTAATTTAATCCAATTAAACAGCAACTTTTTAGTATATTTGATACCTTTTATGACTTTTTAATCCTGTATACATTCACTGCAATAAATAATATGTAAAAAATGTCTCTAAATTTAAAAAATTCATTAAAAATAAGCTTTTAAGATTATACCAGAAAAATATAGTTTGATAGATAGCGAATTTTTTTAATAATAATGACTACGATTTAATTAAAATTTTCGCTAATAGATGGAGTTACGTACACATCGCGTAACGTTAACCCACGTGATAGGCTGACGAGAACACCATTGGTGGGAACCTCTTCATCTTTTATGAAACCTTTTCTGACGTATACTTAGCAGCGATGCGAAGTAATGTCGAAGTGGACTGGATAGCGTGAGAAGGAATCGCTTTTATATTAGTGTAAAGGTCGGAATCACTAACGAGAACCAATGGCCTCACACGAAACGAGATGATTTAAATATCGAAAGTGTGTTTACCTACCTTATCATGGCTTACAGAAGGGCGGCTGATAATAGCAATGGACAAACAGGAATAACAGATGATAATCCTCATCACATGGTGTACCGTAAAGTAAGTTTGTTTCAGCTTGTTTATAAAGATGTCGACTTAAATTCGCTCATTTTATATAAGAAATCTTACCATTATAAAAATATTTTCATCTATTTTTTACATATTTTAATAATTTTCCATTCATTCGTTGCTCCTGTAAAACAGTCTTCTTTGCATAACTATGATCATTTTTGCAAGGAGAAAACTTAGATAAAAATTAAAATATTTAATAACACGTTAATTATTTTACTTCGTAAAATTTATAAGATAAAATTTTATTGACAATTGTTGATATTTTTAGATAAGTTCCTGTAAAAATGTTATTTTTAAATTGTTAAAATATATTCTATTTAGTTCTCCTAAATGGAATTTATTTCTCCATACTTACGAACAATGTAACAAAGACAGCTTTACAGATATGCTTTTAAAGATGTTTTACAAGTAGGAAAAAAAATTTTAAAAACGAATAAAAATTCTACATAATGTTTTTTATATGTCAAATAAACATTAGAGTGTTTACACGATTTAAGAAATCTTTAGTTAAATGTTATCTCGGAAGAAGGTTGTAAGTATCGATTTATAATCCGTAGCTTCTGTTATGTATTTCTATAACTCTTGTCGTCATTATAATACTTTAATAAATTATTCGAGTGCTTAATGGCAAACCTGTTAAGTCGAAACGGTCATAAATGCTTAATTTTGATCATTTGCAATTAGAAACTCATCGACGTCGTATTGTTTTACCGTCGATAGTCTAGTACACTTTCTAATGGTTCTATCGTTAAAACTAATGGTTAAATATATATATTTAGAGTTAAAAATTTACATGATGACTTATTTTAGTAGTATTCTTGCACGGTATGCTTTTGAACAGTCGTATCTACGTGTCAAGTTTGAGGAAAAGGTTGAGAAGTATTGTTGAAACTTGTCATCTTGACTAACACTTTATTGGATTTCGCATTGATTTTGACTGACAAGAAATACGATATTCGAAAACCGTCTTTATCATCAGGACAAAATATTCACAGTGTTTCCTGCTAGATATCTTGAGAATGTTTATTCCCAACTAGGAACACGTATAAAGCACTATATAATAAATACAGTTAGCTTTCTTTTTTTTTATTCCTCTTAAAAGAACATCCGAACGGTTTGAATAAAAGCAGTGGCATTTTAAAACGTTGTTTTTATATAAAGTATCCGGCTATCGTTTTAAATGCTATAAAATAAAATAAAAATCCGAAAATTGTATACGTAAGATGTATAAAATTAACGAGTAAGTAAAAAAAAATTATTTAATGTTCACTCATACGTTAACAGAATTTTTTACAAGGAGGAAAAAATTCAGTAATATATTTTTATCAACGACTCTTATCGAAATTTTCATCAGAAAATGAAGAATTAGCAATTTTATGCCTGATCTTCACTTCCTACTACTTCTGCGACTAAAATATTATACGAGTTATAAAACTAGAAAGCACTTAATTAAGTCGAAATCATTCTTTATGATATCTTATGCACAAAGTAATATCCTTCGTGCAAACAGCATTATTACCAAGAAAAATGCTTTTCTTCAAAGATAGGAAATTGTTTTTTGTTTTTTTCATTCTCTCTTCTGTAAATATAGATCCGGCTTTCTGTTCCTCTGATTTAAATCAAGACGAAACATAAATTTAACTGGTACCTTCTTAAAAACAATAATAATAAAAAAAACGAATATTAATCTTTATTATATCAAAGATAAACAAATAACTTTATCAAATATGATATAAAATTATTTTTTATTCACGTTAAAAGTAACGCAATAAAATTTATTTTCTCTACGCGAGTAAAGTTTATATTACATTATTAAAGCTAGAATATCTCAGTAAAAAGGGAATTATGTAAAATAAATGGATTGGAAAATTGAAAAACGAATGCTTAAAGAGTTAATTAACGTATAAATAAAGATAAAAAAAATAACTGCTACTTATAATTGCATTAAGAACAGTTATAAAGGATCGAGATCGAATTATACAGATAAATTCAATTCGACTGATCCGACTGCTAATCTAATACAATCACAAATGCATTTCATTCATTAAAACCCTACTTATGATATAATTAAGCATGTGGAACGATTAAAACAGCATAAATTGCTTCCCTTCGGATCATAAACAAAATTTTATATGCCTCACTTCGAGAAAAATTAACTAGAAAAATCTTTTTATTGAATGAACATTTTCCAATTTTTTTAATGTGATTTAATCGATAGGTTTGTTTAGTTTAATTCGTAAAATTTATGGATATTCTTGTCTAATCGACACACTTCCTAGCAGCGATTAAATCTACCACATCTCCAGATAATTTGCAAAATTCGTCGAATGTAAGACAATGCCGATAATCGACAAAAAAAGATTTTTTATCGTCATCCAACAGCTGCTTTTGTCAATTCGAGAAATAAGCATTTCTTCTCTACTATTTTTTTATATATTTTTTCCTCTTATTTAATCGCCAGCAATATGCTCTCGTTGTTACGTGTAGCGGTACGGATATATGTATATATATATATTGATGGAAAATCCGCTTTTGTGGAATGTTGTCTCGGTTTTATAACCTCTAACGATTTGCCGATTTACACTTCATTTATTAACGTTGTCAGATCGGGTACGGTTATAAGAATTTGGATAAACCAGCTGAGTAGGCAGAATATTGCATTACTTGCCAGTAATCGTACTAGGTGCGAGTTATATGCGACGTTTCTCCAATGTAAACATTTGTTCTTTGGTCGCGAATCAATCTACAAGTTGTTGTTTTGGCATGGTCGACAAAAAAAAAGAAACATGGCTTCAATCAGTGAGTCAATAACTTAGAAATATTCTCTACCTCCTTAAATATTATATACAAGACACGCAGCGTGTACTCGATACCGAATCTTCTTTGTCCTTGTCTTTTACGAGATCTTAACGATGCCAGTAGAGCTTTAAAATGCCTTCCTTATTTAAAATTTTAAATTCTTAATGTGTCTAGCGTGTATTTTGTTTCCAGATTTACCGCCGAGCATAACAGGACACACACACAACTCTTATGCAGATTTATTTTTACATTACGGGAAGCTAATAATTTATTGCGCCCATGTATTTTTAATCAGCGTTATACATTATTTTAATAGCAATTTTTACTTATTACACGAAAATAAACTAGGAAACCGAGACGAGTAGTTTCATTATTCGAATTTTGCATTCGGTCGTCTAAAAATAAAACCGCCATTTCTGTAATAATTTATAAAAGGGAACGAATGATAATTCTTCCACGAAAATATTATGATAATAATAAAGCCCTTCATGATAATTACCAAAAATATTTCCAAGCGAATTTTTGTGATAATCAACTTTTCCCATTAAAACACCGACAGTTATTAAGGAAATAATAATAATAATTATTATAACGAAATATGATAATAATTAACTTTATATAAAATTAATTAACGGAGAAATAAAATCCGAATATTCCATTTGAAAAATTAAATATTCTTTATTAATATTATTCCACGTGGTACTGACCTGTTTGAACTTTCTAATGCAATATTTACATGCATTTATGCTTGCATGATGTGTGAAAGTTTAATCGGAGAGAAGGCATGTTGCGCCTGTTTGTACAGAATGTTTGATATCCCTACGAACTGACGATGAAAGGGGATTGTCTACAGCATCTGTTTTATTCGGAACCGACTGCAGATTTATGCAACAACTTATTGCATCATTATTAATGCCAATGCAAAATTGATCATTCCAATTTTACGCTTCGTCATTATCATTACATCATCAGTAGTAGTAGTAGTAGAAATAATTCCAAACTCGATTATTCATAAGTATCGATTCGTAAGTGTTTCCATTACGAAAAATCTATTTTAATAATTGCGATTTATGTATTTTAATTATATAAATAGCCAAAAAAACTAACAGTTTGACTTTACAGAATTATGCAACATTTAAAAACATAAAACAGCAAAAGAGAGAGATTGAGAGACGGTTAAGATATTTCCTTGAGTACTTTGCAATTTATAGTTTTTTGAAAGTGAATCGTGTTCACTTTCTAACTTCGATGACGTCATTCTGTTGCTAAGAGATTGTCATAAAAATCCGAAGAATATTAAATAAATGGTTGTTATGACCGATACTTTTCTGGTCAGGTGACCACAATGCACGTCGAGTGTATTAAAAATATCGGTACTGTAGTTGCGAATCACGCACTGTTTATAAAAATGGCATTTTTTTACGCTCCAGCGTGTTTCTCCATTTTCTAGGATTTATTCTTCTTCGGTTATAATATGTCTGAAAGACATTAATGATTAATATTCAACGCAAGTTTTACTTTAACAAAATCCCGTACACTGAAATATTTTTTGATAATGGCAGCAGTGGAAAAGAGTCGTTTTTCGTTTCTCTATCCAATATTGGAGAGAAATGACGCTTTAATCTTATAGTATGTAAGCTAACAGGCAAGTATCCATCATACAATGAAAGTATATCATTCATTGTGTCACAACAAGCAACAGTCACAACATATCAACTTAAGTAGAACCGTGTGCGACCTGTCTTGTCAGTTGAAGTAGCTCTAATGCCCTGTCATACTGTCAGCTACTACTCGTCTCGTTTAGTGCTTCAATTAATTAATTAATCTCCAGTTCTGGCGTCGGATAAAATTGTTTTAAATGCGTCACAACCACGTCAATAATACACTTTTTTTTTGGAACGTTTCGAGATGCATTCTGCTAGTCATTTTTCTTATAAAACAATAAAAATATCGGGACACACACCGGGGATACATTTCTCTGACACAGCCCGGGGTGTGTTGTGTGTCAACATTTCTCTTTCTGGGAACTGGTATGGACTATCCAGTTACGACTAATCGATTCTGGTGACACTGGGACGTACTAATCGATCGCGTCGCAAGATTTTTGAAGGAGGGTCAACTTAATGTTCCATGTTTTGGTAATAAAAATATTAAAACGTTCGTTTTAAAAACGTTTATGATGTTTAAGAGAATTCTTTTAAATTGTTTTATGCTGCAATCTTATGTTGAAAAAAATCACCACTTAACAGAGCAGATTTTTTAAAAAAGTTCTCTGGTGTTGGTAAAATTAATTTAAATTCGCGTAAATGCAAAATAATTTCTACTGTTAATAAAATGTTTTTTTTTTCTTTCTTCAATCGAGATTTTAAAACTACGTGAATGAAAAATTATACTACATCCGCACGTGCTAGTAAAATATATAGTAACGCACGAGAATTTGAATGGATTGATTTTATGAATGAATTTTATTTTTATTTTTTTACTCCGGACCATATAGTATTTTTTTTAATTTTATTTAAAAAAATAATAATAAAATATTCGACGTTTAAACTAACACGAAACGCGTAAACTGACTTAAGAAAATAACTGATAAATAAAACTGTAAATTGATTATTCCTCTGGTTTCACTTTTTGACACATTTTTATCGAATATCCATTCTAAATAAATATTAATCTAAAAATTTATACAGTAAAAAATAAAAAAAAGAAGTCACGACGACTAAAAGTCGATCGTTCTTAAATTTGTCTGGTGTTTAAACGGAAACGTAAAAAATTGATCAATCCCATACAAAATTTATAGAAGTGAATAATTCAAATTGACTGATGTAAGTTACTTAAAGATGCGATTTGTTACCATTTGCCAATAACGTACTCTCAATGGGTATACTTCACGAAAAATTATACACTTCAATTAATCAATTAAGGTAACGTTTTAATCGTGTTTAATCATGTCTAACGCATATATTATTCAAATCAATTTTGATAGGCGCATAAAAATAACGGCATCGCACTCTACCTTTCACCTTTAAAATACTATAATCGCTATTTACCCTTTATTATTCTGACGTTCAAAAAGAAATAAGTTTAACTTTACGTAAATTATATCTTTCAATCTTGCCTGGAGGTTTTTTTTTCCTTTCCTCTCTTAATCTACTGTATTTGATCCGATTTAATGATATTATGAATGATAAACGTTAAGTGTCTCGAGATACTTAAAGAGATGAACTGCAAAAAAAAGATAAAAAACCAGCTGAATAGAGCAATCTTTCTTTCGAAACTTTTTTTTTTGCAGTTTTTATAAATTTAATCTGCCAACTACCAGAGAGTAGAAGTTGATAAATATTTCAATACCGTGAAAATGTTAATCATTTTTCTCTCTTTCTCTCTTTTTTTATTTATTTAATTTATATTGTCTACTATAAAATATCTTAGATTGGAGCCATTAAAATTTGATATATTTTAATTTTAATCCCTAAGCAACAGGAATAAATATACCATAAAAATAAAACTGTATAAATTTTGATGTTTTATGGCAACATATTTTTTAAAAATATATTTATTTATGTATTTATATATATATATATTATCCTTACAAGTATTTATTATGTGTCGTTTCAATCTTTGCAGATATTTTTCTCTTGCCACTTTTGTGTTTATACCAGCAAAGGACTTTAATCCTTTCCAGAATGTCATAACGACATTATATAAGTTATTACGAGGCTGTTTTTTTGTCCTCTAACTTGACATCGAATCGCAAAAATCTTCTCCATCAATAAATTTCGCATTATCATTTTATTTTTTCCCCCAAATTTCCCTGTAATACCTTTAAAACCCATTTTGTTTTATCATTCAGATAAGTGACCACACGCCATTTTATTCCGGATTTCGATAAATAAATGCAATTCAAGGTGAAATAATAATAATAAATAAATGTTGTTGAACAAAATATCGATCGAAAATTTAAATTTTGTACAAATTAGTGATCGATAATTGGTTAAATAATAATTATCTCACGTTTGATTCATCTCATTATGTCGTATAATTTATAAATTTCCGGATCGAGTGCCTTCGGTTCTGGAAAGTTTTGTCGATTAAATAAGACGATTAATCAATCTGTTTGTTTAAAATTAATTAAAATAATTACAGTTATATATTGTTCTGACTGTATTTTGAACGACTTTTCCTGTAGAGAGATCTTACAGATTCTTCCATAAGTTTTTCAGTAGTAAGAACAATAAAATGGCGTGTTTGTGATATTTCTTCATTAAATCTAAGTATAAATATTCAAACACGTTTATTTTTAAACTATAAAATTCAAACTGGCGAACTGCAAAAACAAGAAATTCGGTAGGCTTTTAAAAATAAGACAATTCGCAAATTCCGTCTGGGTATATGTTTGTATTACGTGATATGGCCAGAAATAGATATTTCTCACGCGAAAATATCCAAACACCATCCATATTACGTGAATATTTCAACAAAGTCAGAAAGAAAATATTCGCATTAGATTATGAATGGAAGATTTTTAATGCCGTCCAACAAACATAACCGAAAATGTAAGTTTTATAAGGTGCATCTGCTTTCATGCTATATAATATCGAATGTGCAGAGCAAATACAGTTCACGCTTTTCCTTCGAACTCAAATTATCTTTCATAGAAATCCTAAAATATTTAACAGAATGAGCTATTTTTATCGATATCGTCGCTTAAAGTACTATCGTGAGTGAGAACGTTGAACTTTTTTTATCGTGTTAACTACAAGAGATGTGGTCACTGATAAACGAAAACTTAAAAAAAATATATATAATTGTTATTTATTTAATTAATTGTACGATATTTAATATTCATGCAAGAAATTGTTGCTCGAACTTAATTAAAAATATTCTCTAAACTCTGTAATTATCTTTCTATCAAAATTTCGTAGGAGATTAATATGCAAATCAATAAGAAGGATTATCAATTAAAGTTGTTTACAATAGAAACAATAGGTAATTCCACCTTCAACTCGAATACCAATAATTGAATAATAGTTTAAACCTTCATTCGTTTATCCACACAAATAATAGAGAGGTTTATGCGCTGTTTATTACGCTGTTTATTCTGTCTGCGACACAATTAAATCGCTGAAGCATGCAAAAATAAAAAAAAATCGCTGATCGAATACCGCTTTCTATTTATTTACTTATTTATTTTATATATATATTTTTTACAGTTCGTCCACTATTAGTGATTGATGACAAACATTATAAAAAAGTATCCAAACAACTACGCAATTTAGGAGTTTTTATTTCTCTATCATTGATTTAACTCCTTCCTAACTGTGTGTGTATATATATATATATATCGAGCAACGAATTAGATTATAGAGAAAAATAAGAAAGGTTTATCATAATTAGATTTGGTTCCCGTTAAGCATTTACACGATCTTAATGAAGATTTATCTTTTCGTTAGAATCGTAATTAACTTATTCTCCGTTAATCTCGACCAAAATCTAGTTGATTGTCGTTCGAAAAATAAATAGTAAAAAAAATCTATGTTTTCTTTCACGCGTCCTTGATAGACAATCAACTCTCCTCCGAGCATCTTTCAACAAAACTATTCATTGACTTTTTCACAGTGATAATTTACAGCTTCTTTCCACTGGCTCTGCTCCAGATTAGCGAGATACGTCTTAGTAAATCACTTTATATAGCCTGTCCACTGGTAACTTGCTGATCTATAGCGTTATGGAATAATATAACCGGTATGGGACCCCATATAATTTGTAACGGAAATTAACGGCAGAACGTTATCATATAGTTCTAGATTAATCTTATTGCCAGTTCTGTAACGATAATTTGTATATCATCAACATCTTCATCACCGGTCAGAATCGGCCATAGATTTTAAACCAGTTACTACTACTACTTAAAGAGGATGCAATAAAATTATCGGTTTGTTCGTGCAAAAATATAAAAAGAAAACAAACTTTTGAGTTATTTTTAAATGTACGCTTTTTTAGATCAAAACGACTAGAAAATTCATAAATGAGGAATTTATATTCTGACTATATCATCAGCATCCTTCGTTCAAGCAGGAAGTCGAAAGATATAACAGAATTTTTGCTGAGGTGAATAGAAAATATATTTGCGAATAGTTCGGACGATAACTCTTACGAGATAAGTTCAAAATGTCAAAAATATTCTATACATATATTTCATTTTATTTTATTTTTTCATTCGAAAAAGATGAACGAAGTATAAACTTGATACGGACAGGGGGGAAAAAAGTAATTTCTTGATGATGTCCTTAATTAACAATCTTGTCTGTAATGATTATCATTACGGTTAAAATGACGTAAAATTTTGCATTTGCCAATCAGCTGCAAGTAAAAGGAACCGTTAATGACGCAAGATTGTGCTAAAATGATATAATGATCGTAATTTGCTAATTATAATTATTACGTCACTTACTTTTATATTTCGTTCAAACAACTTCATGTATATTTTTTAATGCTAATTAAATTTTTATTAGTCTGCAAACACGCTATTTTATTTAAATAATTTACAATTTTTCTGTTAGTAATCATAATTTTCGAATAAAAAATTTATTGAATCGTTGTAATTTTCTAACTATTACGTTAGATTATAAATATTGTAATGACGTAACAATTGAAATTTGCTAATTATTAGCAAGAAATTTATGTTATTGATTCGTTGTAGATTACAAAGTTGTAGATAAAATGACGTAACAATAGTAACCAGCAAATTATAATTGTTACGTCATTCAATCTGTTATCTTTGTATTCTAACGTAATAGACAGAATGACTCGAACGAAACAATAACAGCTTTCTCGCTAGTAATTTACAAATTGCAACTGTTACGTCATTTTAATTACTATGCAACTTTGTAATGTGACGTAATAAAGCAAAAAATACGACGATTCAACAAAACAATTTTCTTAATTCAAAAACTATTATTGCCAACTGAAAAAAAATCTAAATTATTTAATTAATATAGCGTTTTCGACGATTAATAAAGTTAATTTTATACAATCTATGCTCATGAATCTGTTTACAAGCTCTGAAAATTTGTATATTCTATATATAAAAAAAAAAAATATATACAAGCAGAGTAATCGAAACGATTTTAATGAGTAAAAATATTTAAAATCTAAGAAAATTTTTGTGTAAATAATTTACTGTAATAAGTACAGTATAAATTTGGATAAATTAAAATTTATGTCGTTATAAAATTCGGCATTGTTACTCGACTATTCAATGATGCCATTATATTAAAGTTTTGTTAATAGTTGAACGGTAGCCAAAATAATCCAAAGTTTTTCCAAATTTAAATCCTTCGATATCAATAAAGACATCTTACAAAGCCTTAATTATGTGTCCAATAAATTAATCGTTAGGTCAAAAATAATATATATATATATAATTTATATTGCATAATTTTTTAGTGATTAGTAAGTAATATTTTGGTTTCAGCAAAAGAAAAATAATAGATATAAAGATTTCAGTAAAAACTCCGTCGATATCTATAAGAGTAAAAGAGATTTTTTTTTACTAAATCCATAAATCCCTTTAAAAAAATTGACACGAATTGAAATATTCCACGAATTTAGATATTCACATTAAAGGATTTCTGGATAGGAAAATTTCTACTTTACTCGAAGAATGGCACATTTGAAGTAATTTAAAAAAAAAAAAAAAATTTCGCAGAAAATAAACTTTTAAATAAAATTGAAAGCAAGACAGAAAATATATATAAAAAAAAAAAAAAATACTCGAAAGAAAAATTGCCATCCAACAAAACCCCGACATTAAAAATGAATCTGCTTCTCTTAAAGCTTTAAAATTGATAAGAAATATATATATATCGTAAATTTTTTTGTTTTCATTTTATCTTCTTCGTAGTTTTTAATATTAAAAGTTTTTCACAATATTTTTTATTATTTTTACAGTGGTTAATTTTAAAAAATAAAAATTAAGACACGAAAAATTATATGCGTGCTAACTGAAAGGGGGTGAGAAAAGATTGAGAAGTCGCATGGTTATTTATGATTCTTCAAAAAATTTTTAATAAAAATAAACGATCTGTATAGTTGGTTTTCATTATTTTTTTAAAAAAAAAAGATAGATAATTTAAAGACTCGGAACTATTTTTCTAAATATTATAATGAGATTTATTCATTATTCTTTCAGAAGTTATGAATATTGTCGAAATAGTTAATATTAATATATTCTAAGAAAGAAAAACTCTATTATGATGTGTTTTCTCAGTAGTAATCCTCTTCAATGTCGAAAAATAAGTTTTTTTTTTTATCTTTTTTTTTCTTGTTAAAATATCTCAACACAAAAAAAATTTTTTTGAATTATCTTGAATAATTTTTATTATATTTGGAAAAATTATTTTTCTTATTTTTTCGTAAAATAATTTAAAACATTTTAATAATTTTTTCTGATTGTTATTGTGCTGAATTGTTTATATGCTTATGATGATGATGATGATTATGATTGTTGGAAAATTTTTCGTGATGCAAAAGCATAACAATATATTTTTGTATCTTACCAAAAGATTGTTTCATCAATCATTTCTTCAATTATTACGAGACAGAAAAAAATGCAATTGAATTCCTAAAAAATCGATTAATCGATTTAAAATTTTAAAAATTACATATATAACTTATACGTTAATCAGTCAAAAATATAGCAAACAGAAAAAAAAATAACTATATAATTTTCTTTTATACAAACAAAACAGATTTTCTCCTGAAAAATTATTTTGTTTTCAAAAGAATTATATATCAGTTAAATTTCTAATATTTATATATGTATATATATTTTTAAAGAAAAACTGTAAGAGTGTATATGTACATGCCTCAAAATGTCATTTTTTTGAAGTTTTAATCTCATATAATAATGGTGATTTCTAGGTTTACATCTTGTAGAATATTATAAAATTCACTTTTTGAATCACGTCACACTTGACCTAGTTTGTAGAAATGCTCTCTCTGCCCACGGAGACTAATACTCTAAGATCAGTCTGACGACCAGACCATAAACTGAGCCTGGAGTGATACTGATAAGCACCTTGTGCATCCATAACGCACGCGCACTTCGCTCATCCGACCGAAACCGATGCGATAATAATAATAAATATATATATATATGTATACACGTATGCGCCTCGTGCGAAAATGGTTATCTTTAAAGAGGAAATTTAAAGTAATTTCTCCCGGTTGAAGTGAAGACGACGTAATCAGCGTAATCGGTATACATCACACGAAACACGAAACGGGATTCTAAACGTGCGAAAAATTCGTTTAACGTAATTCTGTTCGTAGTTTTTTTTACTGAATAAATCTCGAAAGGTGGCAATTAAAGTAATTTTGAAAACTTACTAAAGAAGGAAAAAGATATAGGTAAGAAAAATGTAAATATATAGACTATATATAAGCGCATTTTCGTATCTGTAGCATTTTTGTAACAGTCATTTGTAAAATTTCCTGCATCACAACTTCCATTTAACTGACAAAAACTCGTGATAAATAGTGTTTACTTATATGCACTGCATATATTTTTATGCCACGTTTAGAAAATATGCACTATTTTACATCACTACATTACACGAACAGAAAAAAAATTCTTGTAATGATTTCGCATCGATTCGAGTTAATCCTCGTCGTTTATTATAAAGTTAAAGAAGGTAAATCAGATAAAAAAAATAAAGAAAGAACAAGATGAAAGAAAAATTCGCTTTATTAGTTAGTTAGTCGTTCTTTTTTTCGATATTTATACGTATAAGTACTCGATATGAATTTTATTAATGAGAAATTCATGATAATTTTTCTCTTGCCTCTTTTTTTATTATTATTTTATCCTTGCATTTTACATTAACTCCTTCGAAATGATAAACTAACCGTTACTGGCTTTACATAACCCGTGATAAGAGCAGTGTAAATAAACTTCCAGTTTTCTAATAACAATTTCTTTTAAGATTAAATTTTTACATGAATACCCAACTTATACAGATAAGCAGAAGAGATTTTTATACGCATTTAGGTGATGCTAGAGGCAAAATTCTGTATACCGAACTACGAGAGCAAAAACGTCTTAATTCAATAAAGTTTAATAACCATCACAACAAAAGACAATTTATTAACTTAGAAATCGAATAAGAAGATCTATTAAATTTCTGCTTTCGTCATAAAAAAAACTTAGTTCGTTAAGATCTTCTTTAACGCGTAGACCGCGCGTAAATTTCGAATGTTTTTTAATGAAAATTAATTTTTAACATTGCTATCGTTATATTTTCCCCTGTAATAACCGGTAACATCGACGAATATGCAGTAAACTTTAACAGAAAGTGAATTTTTTTATGGCTCCAGAGGTTATAAAATCGTACTTTTATGCATTGCACATTCACTACTTCCAGATTATTTAAAGGATATCATAACTTGTAAGGGTATTTTGAAAGTTTCAAGGTCAGTGTTATGTTAAATATACGAAAAACATTCTGAGGAGTATGTTAATGAAGAAACACGATAGCTGCATTAAATGATAATGTTTCCTATCAGTCAGCTACAACGAGAAGTTTATCAGAGCATCACTTCCGTTTTGAATTATTTTTAACGGCATTTTTAACACGCCTTTGATGTTTTTACAACCTTATATTCAGCAAAAATTAAAAAAAAATGCTGATATTTATTCCAATTTAAATTCCGCATACAATGACACAAGAGAATAGACTTTGCAGACTTCGCAATCTTTCCAACTCATCAATTTTAGGATTTTTTTTTTTTTTAACAATTTTCTGAATTTACTCAAAGGAAAACTAATGTATCGACTTCATTACCATTTTATTAGCGTACCCGTCGATTCGAAAATAATATAAAAAAAAAACAGGAAAAAAAAATTATCATCATTAAGTAACTAACTTCGATCACTGTAAAAAGCACAATTACAGTTTTAAATTACTGTAATGATTGTTGCTCTAAACGTAAAAAAAATAAATAGAAAAAGAAAAAAATAATAAAAAAGCAAAACATTAATTATTTAGTTTTAATTTATAGAAAAAAATTTTTTTTAGTTTGATTTCAGTTTGTTAATTAAGTTTTTATCAACTAATTTAAATACTCAATAAAATTTATTAGAATACTTTTAAAGTTGGTGCATCACAGAATAGACGATGGATCAATGTGTTAAAAAAAAAGTTAAAAAAAGTTGTCTTATCGAGTAAAGAAACCAAGCAACTGTTTCTCTCCCTGGAGTATATGTATCACTGTATTTGAGTGAACAGAACTGCAACAAAAGAGCAGTTTCAGGTAAATCTTCGAGATAGTAAGCTCTGTTCTGTACTGTATGTCTTATCCAATAGAGCAATTTATGGGAAAAGACAGTAAGTCTCTCTTTCTCTTTATCAAAGAAGATTTAGTAAACCACAAGAATAGCCTAAAATGTGTTTTTTTCAATGGAAAAAAATTGATCTAACCGAACGTTCCATTGCCACATGCGATGCACAAAAAAATTCGTCTTAAAGTGAATGTTTTAAGTCCGAAAACTTTGTTCTT